>VWZO01012653.1:95434-105569 GCA_013396975.1 Bucco capensis
CCAGGCTGCCCAGGAGGCTGTGGAGTCTCCTTCTCTGGAGACATTCCAGAGCTGCCTGGATGCATTCCTGTGTGACCTCATCTAGGTGATCCTGCTCTGGCAGGGGGGTTGAACTAGATGATCTTTCTAGGGCCCTTCCAACCCCTGACATACTGAGATACTGTGAAAGGTCCAAACCAGATCAACACAACTATTATCTGCTGTCCCCTGGGCTGAACCTTTTGCATCACCAGCTCTGTCCATGTGCAGGACCCAGCACATGGCTTGCCACAGGAAGACCATGCAAAGTGCANTGCTGGGCCAAGGACCATTAGTGACACAGGAACCACGTAAGAATGCAGAAGGCAATTCAAGGGGAAGGGGTATATCCCTCACCAAATCACAGGAAGTAGATATTTCTGCTTGAATGCCCAAAAAGCCCTGGCAGAAGGCATCTAAATAGAAGAAAAGGAGCCTGAGTCTGCTCTAGCTCCTCTGATGCCAGCGTCAGGCATGGTGAGTTTACCCAGGAACAGCCAAATCTTCAGGGAAAGGCAGATGTTATGTGACTGATGAGTGGCCCAGACCATGAAGAAACCATGGCTCACACTCAGAAAAAGCATCAAGCAAAGAGAGAATGCCAGGTTCTTCCACAGCAACACAGCTCCTTCCTTGCCCACCCAAAAAGAAACGGCTAAAAGAGTCAGGATCTGAGTTTCTGGCAGCTGGTTATTGCTTGTGATAGGACGATGGAGCCCAACTTTGGTGCTTTGAGGACAAGCAGAGCCAGGAGAGCTGGCTTGCCACAGGAAGACCATGCAAAGTGCAGGATCACATCCCTGATGTACGTGCAGCCACCAAGTTAACATGCTGCAGCACCAGCCACTTCTACATGAAACCTTAGGTACATGTGGCAACAAAAGCACCTCTCACTAAAATTTCTTTCAGTCCTGCAGCCTTCTGCATTTTTGCATTGCCTCCTGAGAGCCCTGTGCAGGAAACACTGCTCCCAGCACAAAAGCTGTGCCTGAGCTCACAAGAGACACTGCTGGAGAAGAGAGCCACAGAGCCTAGACAGCCCCAAAGTTTATCACGGAATCGTTAAGGTTGGAAGAGACTTCAAAGATCATCAAGTCCAATCATACCTATCACTACCATGCCACTAAACCATGGCCCTAAGTACCACATCTAAATGTTTCTTAAACCCCTCCAGGGATGGTGACTCCAGCACCTCCCTGGTGGCCCATGCCTAACAACCCTTTTGGTGAAAAAAATTTTCCTAACATCCAATCTAAACCTCCCCTGGTGCAACTTGAGGCCATCTCCTCTTGCCCTCTCACTGTTAACCCTGGAGAAGAGACCAACCTCCATCTCACTCCAAACTCCTTTCAGGTAGTTGTAGAGAGTGATAAGGACACTCCTGAGGCTCCTCCAGACTAAAAAACTCCAGTTCCCTCAGCCATAAGACTTGCTCTTGAGACCCCTCACTAGCCTTGTTGCCCTTCTCTGGACACTCTCTAAAGCCTGTGTGTCCTTCTTGTAGTGACAGGCCCAAAACTGACCCCAGTACTCTAGGTGTGGCCTCCCCAGTGCTGAGTACAGGAAGATGATCTTCTCTTGTCCTGCTGGTCACACTATTTCTGGGCAAGAAAGAATTCCTGAATATCCCCTGAATGGGCACCCAAAAGAAGTATTACTGATAAGCAGAGAAGCAGGAGAGCAATCTTCAAGCCCTTCCTGAAAACAGTCCCTGCAGCTGCATTGCTATCCCCAGGAGTCCCCAAGGCCAGAGCAGCAGTGCGGTACCTCTGTGTGCTCGCACGTGGGTCTGGAAGCAGTTGTAGTACTTGTACTTCTTCCCACATATTCCACACTCATAAGACCCTGAAAAACAAGACAGAAAAACATGTGTCACTGTATCAGCTCAGGAAAAAAGAGCCTCACCACATCCTTCTCCATAAACTGGGGACAAAAGAATGCAGTTTGCAGAATAGTAATTGTTGGAAGGTTTGGGGAGATAAATGCAGGAAATCACTATCCCAGACTACATGTTTTTTTCAGCCTTATTTAAGATTCTTTGGCATATTACCCTGAACCTCCATCTTCAGTATGTCTTTGTAACTTCGCTATCATGAAAGGGGCAACTCTCAAAATAACCTGATTTATAATTTTATAGTAATGACTAATATTTCCTATGGACAGAAATAACCTTGAATTACTTTTCAGTAAGTTCCTAGCATATGGGGAAAAAAGCTTTTCAACTGAAAAAAAAAATGCAGGCACTATGTTATCTTGAGGCAAGGAGTTTACAGAATTTCTCAGGGAATGCACAATATACAAATTTCTCAAGAAACCCGCAGAGATTTGGTAAATATCCACCCAGAGGAAACCAAAGAGATAGAAATAGAACTTTTGACCTTTTTAAGGAAAAGCACATGACCACACTAGTCTCTCTTCTCAATTTGGATCTCTAATTCCAGAAAACACACATCTGCAAATAGTCATTTGAAATGAAGCCAGAGAAACAAGGCTGGGAGAATCATCTGTAATGATGAAAGTAGAAAATGAGTTTAGCCTTTTCTGTTCATTGGACAGGCAGGCAGAAGTTTCCTTACATTTGTTATTTAAGTTGATTCAATCTTTTTTTCCCCCTCTCCAACTTGGTACACAGGCTACACATTCACCTTTCAACCTCTGACTTGCAAAGTGTGTTGCATTTCTCAGCTGTCCATCAGCAGCTAAATAACTGTGATACTCCATGTGCTCCTTGGTAGGGTGAGGGCAGCACTTACTGGCACAGGAGGTGGGAGAAAGAAGGGCTGAGTCTTATTTTGTGTGAAGGCAGCATTTCATCTCCAAGGACACTTCCTCAAGCAAGTTTGAAACACTCTTCTCCTGGCCATGCAAACTAGTAAAACTCAGGGACAAGCCACAAACAAGAACAAAACACTGACAGACATATCCAAATAAATATACCCAAACATCATTTTACAGCAATACTTACCCAGAGCTACTCCAAGGGAGCTCTTTTCAGGAATAAAAACAACCATGTTTTCTGAACATGTTATACCTATGTTGGTTTTTCCCCTTCCTATGCCCTACTGCTTGCAGCTTGGGAACAAAAAAACAGTCCTTCCTGTTCATAAGAGCACTGAATTCCCTGTCCATCACTGTTAGCATCACTTGGGACTGTCTCTTGAGCTTGGCAGGATACTTTGTCACTGATACTGAAAGAGGCCATTTGCTACAGTCTGATACACAAGAGTACACATCTGAAAAAATACTCTAAAATACTGATGCTACAGTCAGTTGACTATGTCTGATCTTCACCACAGGCTTTTAATTACCATAGCAAGCTGTAGTTTGGATAAAGAGATACATATATGGGACACTCATCACCTGTGCTCACTCTACACAGGCTTTTCTGAGTGTAACACTGGGTACCAGCAAGCCAGCAGCACCTACCAGCCCTCATTTGCCATCCTCAAGGACTGATTCTATTCATTACCAGTCTCCAAAAAATTTACTTCCTGAGAACTACTCCAGCCAGAGTCCCCAAGCAGGCCCCCCCCCCAGAAGAGAAGAACTCACCATCCCTTTGGCCCTACCAAGCAGTAACCCTGTGCAGCAGCTGAGGCTCAGCTGCACCCACGGCAGAGTGCGAGTGGTGCTCCCCACACCCTGACACAGCTCTGCCTGCACACAGAGCCCTGGAGAACACAGACAGGGAGGGCATCTAGGGTGAACTTCTTCCCCCATTTTCCTTATGTTTCCTTCTGATATTTCCTCCTTCCTCAGGAGACAGTCTAAGCCACATAAATGCATTTGGTTGTGCTGAAGTTCTTCAAGAAGAGTATAGCCTGTACAAGCAGCCCTGGTGAGGCCACAGCTGGAGTGTTGTGTTCAGTTCTGGGCTCTCATGTTTAAGAAGGAGAGGGAACTTCTGGAGAAGGTACAGAGAAGGGCTACTAGAATAATTAGGGGACTGGAACACCTCTGTGCTGGGGAGAGGCTGAGAGAGCTGGGGCTGCTTAGCCTGGAGCAGAGCAGCCTGAGGGAGATCTGAGCAATGCTCAGCAATACTTACAGGGTGGGGGGCAGGAGGATGGGGTCAGGCTTTGTTCTATGGTACCCAGGGACAGGACTAGAGGCAATGGGCACAAACTAGCATCCAGAAAGTTCATCTGAACATGAGGAGGAACTTTTTTCCTTGGAGGGTGGTGGAGCACTGGCCCAGGCTGCCCAGAGAGCTGCTGGAGTCTCCATCTCTGGAGACATTCCAAACTTGCCTGGACTCATCCTGTGCAAGCTGCTCTAGGTTCTCCTGCTCTTGCAGGGGCTTGCACTAGAGGATCTCCAGAGGTCCCTTCCAACCCCTAACACGCTGTGACTCTTTAGTGCCTCCCCTTTGAATCCAAACCCAAAGCAGTGCTGCAGCTCTCATGCAAGAGGAAGTGCCTGGCAAGCAAGGGCAGGAGCCAGAGGCAGGAGAGGGACTCGAGTGTCCCACGGCCAGTGCTTCTGTGTGGATGTCCTGAAGCTCCCTGGTCTCAAGACCAACCCAGGGAAGGCTGGAGTCATCTTCTTGAGGGGGGTACCTCTGCCCACATCCTGCACACAGATGGCACAGCACTGCCCCACGGGGACAGAGTTTGTGGAGAGCATAGGACCTACAGTCCTGCAGGCACTGAGACAACTCAACAGACACAACTGTGGACTGGGCACAGCCCAACTTGGGGAGCAATGGCACAGATCCTCATATAAAGAAAGGAGGGATGATTTCCCACAATAACTGTGATATTAGAATGGAGAAGAGATGAAGTGGAAAGCAAAAAAGACATCTCTACGTGTTAAGGCCTTACAAAGAACATGCCCTTGTTGCCTTGGACACTGCCACTGTGCTCATGGTTTATCTTGGACTTTGGCCACACCAGGATGTGCCATGCAGGTTAAAGCTGTTCTGTTTGCAGTAGAAGTGGGGAGAGGGAAGGTGGTTGGTTAGTTGGTGCATTCCATTTTGCCAGGCCTTTCCTGAGCCTCGTAGCTGGAATTTGGGTTAACGGACCCATTGCATCCAGAGCTTTCCCTTGTTCCCTGCTCCCTGGTTAGACTTCCACACCCTTCCATCACATACCGGACGTGTATCTCAATGCATGGTCAAAAATCCAGGTCCCTGAGTATCGATTTGGTGTATATGCCACGGGAGAGCCACGTTCCACTGCTTTGCCATCTACATTGTGCAAAAAGAAATCAGAGAAAAGCCCTTAAAGTGGATGCATTTCCCAAGAGTCATGACGGCTGAAGCCTCCTAAAAATTTCCAAGGCCCATCTGCTCCTGTGGCTTGCTAACAAGATGTCAGAGGTCACACAGAGTTGAAGGCTCCTGCAGGACTATTTGACTTGGTCTAACTAGGGAAGATCCAAAGTGATCTTGCATTAGGTATGCTGAGCAGCTCAGCAACTGAGACATCAGCATCATGGCATGAATCAAAGCATGTGTATGTCAGACTGATAGTCTCAAAGCAGAGGGATTCACTCTTTGTCTCAGAAACATCTCTGATTTAATGCATTACTTGAAAAATCCTCTCAAAAATGTTTCTTGTAAAGCCCAGAGCAGACTGAGAGCTTAAAGAGCCTTGTATAAAACTGCTCCTGACCAGCTGCAGATAACTCACTTCTCCAAAACACAAACACTGACCTGATGGTATTCCCAGCATCAGAGAAAGATCCACTTCAGCCGAACAGTCTCTCTCCCTTTCGCTTTGATTTACAACACAAGTGCCATTTTCTTTCCCTCTCCTTTCTAGGTAGCTTCATAGTGGACTCCTCTCTCTGCCTGTCTGCCCTGACACCCCTGCCCTCAGAAATGGTCATGGTGGAGCTCTTCAAATGACCCTGGCCTAAGGCCAGCATGTGAAGCTAGTGAGAAAAAGGAACAGAACAGGAAATATTGCACCTTGGAGCTATGCAGGGTGAGCAACACAGCACCCAGGAGGCAGGGAGCCCTCGGGGTGCCACGGTGGACACAGGTCAGGGGATCCACAGAGGCACAGGGATACAGCCAACCACTCCGTTGGCTTTCTTTCCTTGGGATGCCTGAAGCAGGACCCCAGGGCATTTACAAGACTTCTGTGGAAAAGCAGATGAAAGGGAAATGGTCTACACCCACAAACATCAGCACTGGTTCTTTGGCTGGGGCACTGCAGCCATACAATCATACAACCATCATCGAGCCCAACCATCCACCCAACACCACCATGCTCACCACTAAACCATGGCCCCAAGCACCATATCCACACTTTTTTTAGCACTTCCAGGGATGGTGATTCCACCACCTCCCTAGGCAGCCTGTGCCAATGCCTGAGAATCCTCCCAGAGAAGAAGTTGTTCCTAATATCCAATATGAACCTCCCCTTGTGCAATTTGGAGCCACAGTCACCACCCATCCCACTTTACTGCATCCAGCCTCAGCCACTGCAAGGTTTGGGCTGCTCCAAACGGATGGAAAGAGTCTGGAAAAGTCCAAAGTGCAGGAAGGGACATCTGAATGTTTAACCAAGCAGGAGCCAGCACACGCAAGCCCTGAACTGGTGTAAACACTGCAGGTAAATAGCAGCAAGAGAGCTGGGAAACCCTCCTGCAAACTGCTCCAAGGAACAACTGAAAACAGAACTACAGCAGGTTCCTGCAGGAAATGTATGGCTCAGGAGAGACACACATCTTCTACTGCAGATTCCAGCCAAGTCCTGAAGCTGAGCCCCCAGGAAAGCTGCCTGTCACCTGGAGCCACGTGTGCCCTGAAGCCTTCGGCTCCACAGCCCTGGCTCAGACAACACATCCCCTATTTCACTGACCATCCCCAGCACACCTCAACAGGAGACAGTTTGGGGATTGGCATTTCCATGGGAAGAAGAGACATTCATTGACTTCATCCTGCATCATGAGTTACTATAAAAATAACCATTTTTGACCACCTCCACTCTCAGCCTCTCTGATGAATAAAATCCTACCAAAGCTTTGCCTTCCTGCACAGCTGAAGTCATTTAGATAGAAGGCTACCAGATCACATCACAAGAAAGGCTTCAGGGAGAAAAATTCCTGAAAGTACTGGTGAGCAGCAGCAGAGAGCAGGAAGCCTTTGCTCTGGAGGTAGGAGGCACTGGTGTCTTCAGCTGCTCCCAGCCTTAGGCTCTCTCAGAGCATCAGTGAAACTGCCAGGGCAGCAGCAGGCAGGGGATGTTCCCTGTGTGAGCTACACAGCTGTCTGCTGCAATAGAAACAGAGCCTGGCTGTGGTTGCTGCTGGGGGATGGAGGGGACCAGAAGAATTGACTGGGAGCCAGTTTGAGAAACCACAAGGAACTGATATCTGGGCAGCATGGTCTGTCCACACAGAGCACAGTATTTGGTGGCCAAACAGAAAAGTTATTCAGAGCCAGCTCCCCAGCAAAGAGGAGCTGTGTGACTGGAGGATGAATGGGGGCACTGACAGGGCTCTCTGCACAAAGCACTTGGCCACCAAGTGCCGAGTGCCTCAGGACCAAGCTGCCTTGAAAGAAACCCAGCACGAGGCTATAAAATAACAAATAGGATGCACATTGCAGTTGAAAAGGCTCTTCCAGAGAGAAGGTCTCCAGTTTATTTTCTACTGCTTTCAAGCACCACCAGTTAAATAACTCTCTGTCTCTCTCCCCATGCTGCCTACCCATTGAGCAGTGTCCTCCTCACCCCAGCCTGTCCCAGTGCTCTCCAGACGTACCACATGATGGTCTACATTCAAGCCAGCCAACAGCAGAAGCCTGTTCCTCACTTTGCACAAAGGTATAGTCAACTCAGGGGACATCATCTGCAGGATAGCTGCTGCCATGCAGCCAGAAGTGATGAGGAGAAAAGGCAGACACCCCATCTGCAGATGCTGTCATCAAGGGCTGGTGACCACAGCTGAAGGAGACATTCCTACTGCCTCCGATCAGCAGCAGTCTCTCCATCCATCCCTCCTAGGGTGCCAAGGTCACCTCTGCATTTCAGGGCTGCCCATGCAGTGATCAACCTCTCAAGAGCTGTGGGGACACAGAAGTTCTGAATATACACAGAGCATGTCCTCCAAATTGTAAGATCTTTACGCTGGAAACAGTTATGGACATCTTAGGCTTTCTCTAGATGTTTAGACCCTGCATAAACAGCAGTGACCTCCCACCTTGCCTTTCTTGGTGTCTGCCCTCCTGGGGAAGGGAGGACAGGCAGGACAATGATGCTGCCAATACAGTTGCCAGCTGATGACACTCTCTAGGGTTTCCTTCCAACAGTGTGGACAATGATCAAGCGAAAACCAGGAGGAAATATCACATCACTAACTCATTTCTCTCCCCTGCAAGACAAATCAACCCCAAGAGCAACACTGGGCAGCTCAAATTAGCTCTCTCCCAAGTCCCTCCAAGGAAACATGGTCCAAATGCTCTTTCATCCTGTTATCAGCAACTTCCTTTGGCTTTCAGAGTTGCTGCTGGGACCTGCTCTATTTCAGAGTCAGTGGAGCAGTCCCTTTAGCAAGAGTGGTGCCTCTCCAGGAAAAAGAGAAAAGGCTTCTTATCACAGCTTGAGGTGGGGATAGGAAGCACTGTTTTGGAAGTGCTACATCACAGCCAGGCCAAAGCCAAAACTATTCCTGTTAAGGTTACTAGTGATGAGGAAACAAACAGTAACCTGCAAAACCTGTTTCTGAGCTAATTACTTACAGAAAGACTCCACTTTCCTCAGGACATTTCAACTGTTTCTCAGGCTTTCCTCCTGATTGCCTACCTTATGCCCACCACACCTACCGCCTGCTCTGGGTTCCCCATGAATTGCACACATGGCTGATGGGCAAGTCATTTACCACCTCCCAAGAGGATAATGAGCTATTTCTTGCAGTTACCCAGATCTTGGTTGAGTCTTTAGCAGTGACCAAATCCAAATAGAGAGCAAAAGTTAGAGAAGGTCAATAATCCTAAGTCAGGGGCCTGAGACTGAGCAGAGCCAAAGTTCCAGGAACACTCTCCAGAGCTTGGTTCCTCACCCCACAGCATGGAGTCAGGGAACTGATGGATGGGATGTGTCACCCCATGGCTTACCGAGCGTCTGCTGGTTGCGGACTCCACCTATGACCACGCAGATCTCTGCAGGCACATCTCCTGGCCCATCTTTGATGTTCTTCTTGGAATCTTTGGTGTCATCCTGCCAGATCACCTCTTCAATGTAGTCATCTGGTACCTCTGTTTTCACTTTCACCTCAGTCATCATTCCAGCTTCTTCACTGGGTGAGGACTGAGATGTCACCGAATCGGAGCCCTCTGCCTTTGGGCTCCGCGGGCTCCTCTTCAAACACTCCCTGAAGGGGGGAAAAAGAGGAGAGAACAGGAATCCTCATTGTCAAGCACTCACTTTCTCATCACTAGCACCTAATTAAAGGTACTTTTGGTTAATACAGTTAAGTATGGGGAGGTATGTGTTTCTGTCATATATGGTAAATAATTAAAATTTAACCAGATGAAAGTAGTATTTGGCATTTGCTAGTAATGAAAATAACCTTGATCATCACAAACAACAGCAGCAGTCATCAACAGGCTGCACCACTAGACAAGAGCACAGGACTTCACCTGGTTCCTAGCAGGCCAGGAGCAGAACTCCAGCAGTCCTGACATCAAACAGTATGACAAAACTAGTCCATGCATGCAGAGGAAACACCAATTCCTCCTGGCATTTTAATTTGGAGCTAACTCTGCCCTTGTGAACTTCTCCATGGGTTCAGCTCCATCACAGTCTCTCTTTTAATCCTTCAAAGCAACCTAACTCCCATCCTATGGTATTTGTGTGGCCTTATTTAACAGCTGTGGTGATGAGCCAAGAGGATCAGATGTACTATAATGGTATTTAGGAAGACTATAATGTTATGGACAGATACAAGGATCAAGGATGACAGAGCATGTGATGGGTGGGGAAAGGCAGAGGAAAGAAGTCCAGTGGGTTTAGAAACAGATGAAGAAAATTGTATTGTGTTCTCATCTTGGAAAGAGAAAGACAAATTCATGGGAGAAAACCACCTAAATAAATCAATATTCAAAATCCCTTAAGAAAAGGAAGAAAACTGGTGCATCCAGGGTGCATCCAGGGTGCATCCT
>VWZO01012661.1:0-38656 GCA_013396975.1 Bucco capensis
TTTATCGGGGCTGGGGAGGGAGAAACCTCGTAGCACAGTGAGGTGGGGAGGGACCTGGAAAGTCTTCTTACCTGTTTCTGTATTTGCACCGTTATATATATATTTATTTGTTAAAGTTATTCTTTCTCACTTTGCCTTGGGTGTAGACAGCTGTCTACACTATTATCATCAGCTTTCATCTTCCTGGGTAGATTGTGTGACCTATTATTAGGCTGAAAGCCCCATAGATTGTAACAATTTCTGCATTATGAAATAGTCATGGTTGCTCAGTCTATTTTGTAAAATAATCACAAACTTCCAATTTTCCCCCCATTTTTATAATCTGGTGTAATGGAAACATTCAGACATATAATTTTACTGTGACAATATAAAAATTCACAAACTTATTGTTTTATGCCCCACATTATCCCAGACAGGAGAAGGTTCAACACTGCATGAGCAAATCACATGACAAAGACACAGTCAAATCACATGACAAATACAGTCAGCACACAACAAAGCTAATGGGATAATACACAGAGGGCTTGGGTGCATACGGCTACCTCACACACTAGGCACCAAACATAAAACTCAAACTAAGAAAAATGCTTACTCTATTCCCCACCCTGTGCCTCCAAAAATCACCCCCAAGGCCAGAATGGTCCCTGCCACTGCACCTATTAGCCTGTTAGTGGCCATGCTCACTGTGTGGAGGGAAAAGGGAAGATTTTTTTTTTAAGGAAATGATCACACATATGTCTGTAATGAAAACATGAAATAATTCCTCAATGTAATATTTTACACTAAAATTCACCGTCAGATAAAAAAATTAAACCTCCTAACAAACCTTTATTTACCAAATACTATAGCTTTAAAAATTCTTGAGATGAGCTATATTTGGTTTTCTTTGAATGCTTACAAGCATTTCAATGAGACGTTTTCCTGTAAATGTAAGACCATTCATTTTAGCTTGTGATTATATCATTTACTTGAACAGGGAATTTCCTTAACCTCCTGCTTATTTAAAACAGCCAAAATGTAAATAATACACCAATAAGAAAACTTCCTTTTGATCACCAGAAACTTACTGTACCCATAACATAACCATGCAATGAAAACTGTTTGGAAACAGTTCCGTTGCTGGAAGAGAAAAAATCCACGAGTTCTTAATTCATTCCTTTACTAGTTACTAATATTTCCTTTGTTACTACATTTATCAATAAGACACTCTATGTATCTATATGACTTAAAGACAGGTAACACCTTTTCAAAGGAGAAACCTGCCCTAGAATTGTTACCCCTCAGGTGACACCCTGGAGATATCAGTATGTTCAGATAGTTTCTCTTAAGACACTGAGGCCTTATTTTTCATTTTTTTAAGGGAATATTTTTTGAGAAAAAAAATCTATACATTTCCTATATTAAAGATTAAAGCTTGATAGATTCACTGAGTCATTACAGACCACAAACTAGACACAACTCCACTAGCCAAACAAAGGTCTGATTCTGCAAATGAATTTGCAAACAAAGAATCTTGTGTACATATGGAGTCCTACTGATTTCAAACCTACTTGCCAACAATCTGAAGTAATTTAAAAGTTTCTGCAGTAACCAGAAACTAAGAACAAGAACTCTTCATCTTCTCAAAACTACTAGCATGCTGGGTAAGTCTGCTAGCACAGGGTACAGTAGGTTGTTGAGTCTGGAGTAATTCAAAACTCATTTATTAATACCAACATAATTAAGGACTACTAATTTTTAAAATCCTAAAGGAGCGTGGAGCCAAAACCAATTGATGGATAATGGAGCAGTCTGAAAAGTGTAGCAGGAATAGCAGTTAATTGTCAATTATCACAGCAATATTACCTACCTATACAAGCGTAGCAAGAAAAATGTTTGGATTTACAGTGTAAAAAAATGTTAATTTACTAGGTGAATTTTCACATCCTGAGTGTTCTATTTCTGAATTACAACAAAACCCAAATTCAGGGCTAATGAAAACCAATTGTAAACTAGCACATGACATAGGAAGTACTGATAGTAAGTTGAAAAAACTTAATGGAAACTACTTTAATATGCTGGTTCTTTACAACACAAAAAACTATTTCTGTATTCTTCTGCCATCACCTCACGAACAGATTCCTCTGTTAGCACGCCAAAAAGAGATTATAGTAGTGTTTAGACTCCTAAATTTGTTTCTAGGTGCTTCAACATCAATAAATTACTATAAACAACCCAAGTAAAAAAATCCACCTTTTGAAATCACTGAGCCACCTTATACAAAACCATATTCTGCCTTTTTGCAGAGAATTCCATTGAAAAATGCAGTCTAAACTTATGCCTGTCCCTACCAATAGAACTCCATGCAGCTACTATTCACTTAAGACATTTTCCTAGAATATTTCAATATCAATGTATTAATTCTATTATTAATTGATTTTCATAAAGGTATTTCCATTCTGAATTTGATGAGTTATTTTTAGTTACAAAAATCTAAACAATACAAGTATACCTTCAGGCACAGTCTGAAAATCACTTGGGGTCTGCTGTGGCTCCTGGTGCCATAACTGTGCCGACAGCAGAGGGAGCACTAAACTCATTGCCCACGGGAAAGTGTGGGGAGTGATACCCATGTTCCTATAATCCTTGTATGGGTAGGATGAGCTCATTAGCCTTCTGGCAGTCATCCTAGGAGAAGGACAACTCTGATTCCAAACCCGGGCAGATGGAGCTCGTTTAGCCCTGTAAGGCCTTCCATCTAAGAGGTTAAACCTCTGTCCTAAGGACTTCGCTGCCAGCGTCCAAGCTTGCTAGGCCCTGGCAGATGAACCTTAGGACTAAAGGGTGGGTCCAGCTCTGCGCATGCTGTGTCTCACCTAAAAAAAATCCATTGCGCAGGCTCAAGGGTGCTATCCGCTAGCCTCTTTTTATCAGCGCGCTTGGAAAAGGCGCTGATGAGGACTGTGGATGGAGCCCTCCCTGGATCCTCGTTCGCGAAGCCTAGCCACGACGATGACAAGTATACCTTCCTGTGTTGCCTTTCCTACAGACCTTTTTACAGGGAATTATGTCTTTACAAACAGGATTTGGAAGTAAGTAATACAAAATTCATGTACTCTCAGTATTACAACTGTAAATACTGCTCTCCTCATCCACACACAGAGAAGTAACCAGCTCTGTAACACTGTCCTCCACTGTGTTTTTCAAAGACTCTGCACGCAGCAGCATTCCATTTAGTAAGGTTTTCACCAGAAACACAATGATAAAAGTAGCTTTGTAAGACGGGGTACAAACCAGGCAGCTCTACACCGAGGTGGAGCTAGGAGTTCAGGAAGCACCTGCATAGATTCCCCTAGCATAAACCTGGATTGTTCTAAAGAGCCTCCTTCACAGTGGTAAATTAAGATGATCTCTTCAACAGGACTTGGTAAAGGTCTACTGAAACCATTCTGCTAAGGGGCAAAAGAATAAGGCACACATGAGAGAAGCAGAGCGGTTCTACAGGGACTTACCAAAATCTTGTCCTCCCTTGAAACCTTGGGTATTTTAAAGATTAATCAATTTGAGTCTAAGCTCCAAGTATTACATTTTTAAGGAAATCTACCTTCTTTCCATCAGCCTTGTATAAGGGACAGAGGAACCTGGAACTAGGACACAGCACAAGAATTTTGTTTGGGTTTCTCAGTTGGGTTTTTTTTGTGAACTTTATCTGTAAATGCATAACAATGGATAAATATACTCTGATGTTGGATAATGTCCTGATGACAGGAAAGACATAAAAAAATAGACAGCAAAATCCAAAGACATTCTTTGGCAGAGAAGTCAGGAGGAATTCAAGTGCTCTCCTTCCTCTTGATGAATTATTTCCTCAATAGCTCCGTATTTATATTTTACATGCAGTTGAAATACCTACTAACTACGTATGAGTAAGCAAGAGTCGTAAGAATAATGTAAGTCCTTAAAATCTTCTTTTTTTTTTTCCTCACATTGAAATTTAATTTTTTTTTTCACCAGAGATATTCCACTTTTCCCTCTCTGAATTAGCTGAGAGCAACTAAGGGAACTGGAAATCTCCGCTAAAACATAAATAAATTATGTAAACAACAAGAGCTACACTTAGTAAGATTCCAATCACAACGAAAAGTATTGTAAAAAATAGAGAATAAGGCACAAAGGTAAAAACAGAAAGTACATACTATTACCTATTAAAATCTTTCCCAAATTTTGGTTAGAAAAAGAAAAGTTTCATCAGTTCTCAAAACAGAAAGACCTACTTCATCAACATGAAGCAGAATTTTACTGTCCTGGTCTAAGCAGGATTGTGCAATATTATTCTTTCTATATGCTAATTCTACTACCATGGGTCAACAGAAAAAGCCATAAATACTTGAATGAACATCAAAACTGAAATCACACAAACCCTTGGGTCCTTCATCCTTCTTGCCACCAGTATCCCTGACAGGATCATCAATACTGCAGTCTGTCCCAGCCCAGGTGAAATTACAAATGCAAGTGGCTTCATTACTACAGATCTGGAAAAGAAAATAAATGACAGCAGTTGGTTTTTAACTACATTTTATTATGTTTATTTAACATGTAATTAAGTGTTTAATTTACAGTATAAAACATCCATTTATACATTGTAACAACAGCTCTGAATGTTTAGAATGAGTATAATACATTAATAACCTGAAAGTTTACTTCAAACTTCTAAATATACTCAGATGCTAGGAAAAGTAGAAGTTTTCTCAGTGGTTCCACCTTGCACTACACACCTGCATAGGATGTAAAAAAATAACAGAAAATCTCAATGTAGACTAAAATGCTATGTAGACTAGTTAGATCTTCACTGACTACCTACCTAAACTTTGAGCCAGGATGTCTAGAAGGAATACAAACGTTTGTGTTTAGAAGGTTCAAGACATTGTCATGTTTTATACGACCTCTCATTTACAGCTTGCTCACATGTAGAATAAAATACTGAAATTTTCATTGGTTTTGTCATAATGTTTTTCTAAGCAGCAATGAGGAGTGCTTGCTTATCTTCTAGAAAGAGAGGAAATAGTTCTTCCTAAGTCTACATTTCATTGAACAGCTTCTAAAATAGGACTTAGGACCCGCTAAAATTGGCAATACATTTATCAGATACAACTGAAAAAATCTAAATTATCAAATCAATAGTGAGAGTTAACAGCAATAAACTTTCCATATGAAAAAGAATGAAACATATGGAATGTGTTGCTAGAAGAGGCTACTAAGGAAAAAATATGACACAAGAAACAGACAAAAAACAAAGAATGAAGTTTTGATAATGGCACTAGAAGTGAAGTCAATCATTAGGCATCAGCTAATAATGTCTCTTGGACACTGAAACAATGTCAAAAAATCCATAAAATAACCTACACACTAATTACAAGTAAGTAGTACATGTGATTATTTTTTAATTTAACGTTTATCTCACTTGGCTTCTTAAAAGTATTCACTGAAGGTAACATAGCTCTTTCACCACTCATGTTGCTCTCCAGAACTACCAAGATGATTTCTAGATCTCCTTGATCCTTCACTTTCCTTTCACTTTAAAATTTTTCTTCTTTTGAACCAAATCCTCTTTTTTTAAGTACTCAAGTTCAGCTTCAATTACATGTAACAAGAATAAAACCCCAAACTTTTATAAAGTCTAGCCCCCTAAGTAAGTATCTGTCCATTGAATCCCACATTGGAAAGGTCTTATCGATACTTTACCAGCATCAGTCAAGACATGGAACAGTGAATCTGTTCAGCAAAACATACCTAATGTCTTGGATAAACAGACCTACAGATAGAGTAACAGAATATAATGTGCCTGAATATAAACAATACACTTTGCACCTGTTCAAGAAGAATGTATCATCTGTTGAGGTCCAAAGGTTTGGAATTTTAATTGTTGAAGTCATGAGGTATAACTCCATGAACATAGGATCAACTTTATAAAGGTTTAGTATGCAGAGAAATTCTAACTGAAGATGGCAAATAGCTTGGAATACGGGTAGTACATTACAGAAGTCTTTATAATAACTGATGTCAAAGCTCTTTCTTGCTACTAATGAAAACAACACTTTGGATATAATTGCAGAACTCATTTGACAAGCTTGCTGTTTAAAATTTTACTTATGCTTCACAGAATGGCAGTCTTTCCCTGAATATAGCATTTGTATTTTCACATCAACAGGTCATAGGAACACTTTTCAGGTAGAAAGCTCTAAAAGGTACATTCAGATCAGATACAGCAGAGAGAGCTGGAGAAACTTAGCTGCTAACTCCCAATGCAGACTCACCCCGTGACCGGAACAGACTTTTCCATTAGAACCAATGGGACAGCTGCTTATGTTCAAGGACTGAATCGGCAGGCACTTTTTGTCCAGACACATCATTTGAGGTCCACATGGAGCTCCATCCTCCACATAACCTAAATCTGTATCATCATCTAAAAGAACGTGAGCACCACTAGGAGAAATAAGTTTAAAGATACTGTTAGTATTATGACTGGAGTCTTCTGAAAATATTAAACATGTTAGTGTAGAGCCTAAAAGCCTCATACCTTTCTCAGTCAAATATACAGACTGAACAAAATTAGAAAGTTTTTTCTGTCTGTCCACAGCATTGACAAGGTGTTTCAGCTGTCAGAACTAAAAAGAAGTCTAGATAATGACTTAAATACTCAAAAAGGGCATCTTAGGCTTTGTGGGTTTTTTTAACAGTCTGTGATGGACTGTGTCTTTTTCTTTTTTTATTCAAAAGCTGTGCTAAAATGCTAAATAACTAACTTCCTATGCGGTGATATGTAAATAAAAATACTAGTGAAACAATAGAAGAGTTAGAAATCGCTATTCACTAAGAAGCTAACTATGTAAGAGAGTATTCTTAGCATGACAGCAATGTTCCCAATGACTTTAAAATGCAAATCTAGTATTGTGCACAGTAGACTAAAACCCATTTAACTGTCCTTTAACTGATCTGTAGTTTAACATCTTATCCTGTCACAACTCTTCAGTTTCCTCCCTCTCAGCCTTCACTTCCTTACAGCTATTTCTCTTGAGGATAAAATACTCAAACACATTTAATATATGGGTCTTCAGCAACCACAGACTCCTCTCCAAGAACATACCATGCTGAGCATCAAATTCTAAAGTTCTGCTACTGCAGAGACCAGATGGAGTAAGAAGGAGGAAATACCACATTTCGCTCTTTAAAAGTGAAATGTTATCCTTCTGATTTTTTTTAAATCAAAAGAAATACCACTCAGAATAATGATTTTGCTGTAAGATATTAATTACCTAAAATCATACAATTTAACATTTATATTTATCTTAATTCAATTATGTTTGACAAAGCAAAAACATGCTGGAACACTTGATTATCTTTTACCTGCAGTCCACTATTCGTCCTTGATGATAAAAAGAATTTGGGATAATTTCTCCTTGAACTTGACCAACTCGTGGAACTTTAGTAAGATTAGTACAGAGTAGAAAGCCACAGAAAACATCACTGTAAAATGAAAACATAAATCAAAAAGTTACTGGAATAACATGAAATAAACTTACATAAAAGAAATACTGGCAACAACGCTGCTGATCAAGTTAAATAATGTATTACCATAAGCCGTTGCAGACTTTCAGAGCACAAGTCTGCAAATAAAACACTATTTGATATTTATATATGTATGTATATATAAACAATATAAAATATTATTTGAAAAGAGGCAAAAAAACAAGTAATAACTCAGTCTAATGCACCAATTAACATTCACATCAACAAAAAAATTTATCTAAATACAACACAGTACAATTAAGAGAAGCCAAATGGTACAAAGCTTTGTCATATCAGGCTAAGTTTCATTTCACCCTCTCTAGCAGCTTGGATGCTGTATGATAATGTGAAGTTTGACTTTTTAATTGTGGCAACAGGACCAGAGTAACAATCATTAGCATGTAGTGTGCATGCCTGAATTTTGGTGAAGAATCTGTTTTATTTGATATTATTTTTTATGTGTGACCTTTAGTAGAAGGATATCAGCTTAAAATTTCCATCTCTTACTCTAATTATCTTAAGTCACAGAAGCAACAGGATGAATGCTAGAAATTGTACTCGTTAAAATTGGAATAATTTAAAAGGTCCTTCAGCTAGCCCATTTTTCTGCCTCTCTCTCCTGACCAGGAAAAGCTTTTATACAAATGAGGTTTTATATACTCATCAGAACAACATTATCCTCATCTAAATACAAAAAAAAAAGAAAAATTAAACAAGTTTTTGGATTATGATCCTGTATGAAAAGTGAATCATGTGGTCAAAAATGACACTTAGCAAACATCAGATAGTCAAAAAATGAGAACACCATCCTGGGCCTGAAATGTTTTACATACATACTTAAAAATTGCAAAACAGTAAGTAAATTAGGAGAAATTTAAGTCTATCCACTCAGGCACAGTCTGAAAATCACTTGGGNACTAATTATCATTAACTTGAAATGCAAATTTAATAAAATATTCCTCTAGTAATGATAATATACAAACTAATCAGTCATTCTCCATGTAGCATCCAGATGTCTAATGGTCCTCCCCAATCAAAATAATCCCAGAGCAAGCAAAAATAGTGTGTGTTTGCAGCCCAGTTTATCCCTACCAAGTCTGAGGTGCTTGTATATTATGAACTTATGACTTTTGCTGCCTTGCCCACTATCACTTCTGAAAGAGGAACACAGTAACTCTGAAAGTCACAGTTCATTCTTCTGAAAATCTGGAATTCTTCACAAGTGTGTTGCTCAGTCACCTGTGGATATGCCAGAAAGAGCTATGGAACTTTTTCAAGATACAAACCTTGTGAGGGAAATAAGATTCAAAATAATGTAAACTGCTAAAACATTCAAGAAAAAGTAGACAATATTAAACCAGTGTTAGTCTATTTAAAATACAAATAATCTGTACCAAGATGAACTTACTGTTTGCTACACTGAATCCATCGGTCTCCATCCTTTCCACAGTTTCCTTTTTTGGTGCCTTCTGTATTAAGCTTTTCATAACAAAATTTGTCAGATCCTGAAGACTCTGTTGATGAAGGAAGGAAAAAGGAACGTACTTCCCATTGGCAACATGAGAGCTTTGAAAATCTGCGTAACTTATTGCAGCAGGTCTCTGTATTTTTTTTAATACAAAACAGAAATCTAATCTTGTATGTATGTACACAGATGGTATTTTTCAGTGACTACAGTGGGAACCTAGCAGATTGAACTGCAACAACTACAGGCAGATGGCTTTTCTAAAATAATGTTCAAAATTTGCTCTGAACTTTTCGAAAAGCAATCTCCAACAATGTCTTTATTGTTGTCTGCATTTGAATTTATCTGTGGTCTAATTTTGTTCACTTCATAACAGTTGCACATAGATTTAATCTAGTTGGTTGTACTTCAGTTATTCCTGATCTGTATTTCAGAAGACCAAAGATTTTATATTTGGCACATACCATAAGCATATATTCTGACATCAATTTAGTGTTTATTTATTTTTTAGGAGTTCACAGAAAAAATAAGCTTCAACAGTCAAGAGTGTAATTTCTACTGCTTTTTAGGAGTAGAAATCTGAAAAAAATTTAAAACTACAATTATTTACTAACAAGCCCATTTGTTTTCCCTAAAAAAACCCAATTCTCTCTGTGGTCTACCCTATCAAGTAGAAAGCTTCAACTTACAGTAGCAAGAACAAAAAATACAAAAGAAAGAGACAAATGAACCAGATATAAAAATACATTTAAGGTAGTTAAAATCAACCTACTAGATCCCCAGATATATTTGCACTGATTATCTCTTGTCTTGCATTCACCATTATAGCAACGACCCTAAACAAAAGAATACACCGTTAGCAATAAGAACTGAACATTATTTCATTTCTTTCCTCTCCCCCAACAAACATCTCACTTTAATTCTTCACACACATACTGGTATGTATAATAGTTTTCAGGAATTTAAGTAGATGGAGTAAGCAGTTTTGCCCAGATTCTCAGTCGGTTGGTGTCCAATACTCACTGACATTTCAGCAGCTAGTTTACACATCCTAGCTACATAGTTGTAGAGAACTTATTAATATGTTATTAATGGAGTGTAATAAAGGATCTACATGTAAAATGTAAAGATACCAAGCAGACTTTACTCAAAATAGAAATGTTTACTCTTCATAAAACACATAAAGCACAAGTAACATTGATGACCATAAGACAAAATTTATGAAGAAATATGGAAGACAGGATTAAAAAAAAACAAACACCAAAATTTGGATTTGATTGATTTCTGTCTGCTGATGTGCAGGGATTTTAAAACATGCATACCTGATTAGAATCACAGGCATACCCATCTTGTTTATGAAGATTTGGTGGACACTGAAAGAAATGAAGAATTTTTTTATCATGTGTACTGTAATAATACATCAAAGGATCATATATGATCATATATCATAAGTTCCATATATGGAATTTTCCCGGTTTTAAAAGATGACTGCACAACATATAAAGGGTGTAAATAAAATAATTAGTACAGGAATCTTTCTAGCTCTACTAATGAAAAAATGAACATCTTGAGTCATGAAATACAAAGTTTGATTCTAAATTTCTGCATATTCCAAGTAGGAATTAAGGAAGTGAGGAAAAATTTCTTCATTGAAAGGGTTGTCAAACATTGAAACAGATTACTCAGGGAAGTGGCTGAGTCATCATGCCTAGAGGTATTTAAAGGACTTGTAGATGTGGCACATAAGGATATGGTTTAGTGTTAAAACTTGCTAGTGATACATTAATGGTTGGACTGGATGATCTTAAGCATCTTTTCCAACCTAAACGATTCTATGATTCTATACTCCATTAGTTGTAATTTTCTACATGTATATTTTAAACTATTTTATTTCATAAAATCTTACCATTATTACTTTTGAATGCACTCACATTTGCAGTATGTTCTTAGTACTTAAGCTATAGACCAATCAATGAGTAAAGGAGGATGTCTGACAAATACTACAGAGATACAAAAAAATCCCAAAAGTTCTCAAAAAGCCCACAAACAAATAAACCTAAAGAAGTCATATTTCGAGTCCACTTAGATTAATGTTTGGTTATTTTTTTTAGTTTGGGTTTGTTGGTGGATTTTTTTTTTTTTTTGACAGCTTACTTTTATGTTTAAAGAATTTTTTTAGGATTTAAAAACAACTTCCCACAGTTATTCTAGGTAT
Source organism: Bucco capensis (assembly GCA_013396975.1). NCBI lineage: Eukaryota > Metazoa > Chordata > Aves > Piciformes > Bucconidae > Bucco > Bucco capensis. Next base: position 11,226 of record VWZO01012661.1, read on the forward strand.
GTAAGTGTGCAGCTTGTTAACCTGTATTTTCCTCTTAAATTGATATAAAAATGAGAGCAAACAAACATCCATAGTGTAAGCAGAGAAAGCTTCTGCATACATACCTGGCCAGAATCTCCAGTGCAGATCTCTCCAATATCACATTCATTCACTGCATATCGACAGTCGTAGCCTCGTGGGAAAAACTAGAAAATTAAGCATATAGTTCAAGACTAAGATTATGCCTACATAAACTGTTCCTTTTCATTCTACATAAAACACACTTCCAACTATAACAGGCTGCTCAATGACTCCCACAGACAACTGAAAAAAACAACAGATGTATTGCAGAAACACTCACAAGACACGATGTATTACAGCAGGGTCCATCACTACAATGAGCTCCATTAGAAAGAGAGCACTTCTTACAACAGTCTGCATAGCATTCCTGAAGAAAACATTAAGCAAAATGTTTACTTTTCTATTTCAAGTATGTTTTTATTCACAATCTTTCCAATAAATCATTATGTACCAGCAGACAAAAGATTATGTTCAGCACTCATGACTTATCAGTAGAAGAATCCTTTGCAATGCTCAAATACTGAAGTAAAGGGAAAACAGTGACATATATGCTATAGCAACAATGGGATTCACACCTTCTAAAGCTTCCACACAGGTGTGGAATAGCCTGTGCCAAATCCATGCTGCTTAGTGAAACTGCATGCAATGCAGAAAAAAAGATTAAGAAAACTGATTATATGCAATTATATCTAAATACTAGAAGCAGGACTCACAATTTACAGGGCAGATGTTTGCAAAAAAATTATCTGATTATGTCTATAACAGGGAATAAACTAACAGTTTACATATTCTGTCTGAACATAGGCATCTATCTCTGAAGCATAGACAGGGGGTCTACCACTCCAGGCACACTATGCAGGAGAAGTGAAGGGGTAAGCACTTCTACTGTGCCATTCAAAAATTGCTGGAAACAGCTACATCTTGTCATTAGTGTAGTAGGAACTGTTCTGAGGACACCCTGTCTTTGCAGTCATTCTAACTTACCAATCACATAATTTATCTTAATGTAATTTCTAAGAAAGATTTGTGGAATAATGTATAATTCTACTTGCCATTCGGAAACCACAATCACATTCTTCTCCTGCTTCTACATATCCATTTCCACACTCAGTGGTTTCAAAGAGCTGAAAGAAAAAAGCATACACACACGTGCACACACACACACGATAAGTAAGAATAAAACTAGTATCAAATGCTTTTCTGTCACACATAGCCAATTTCAGCCATGTTACAGAAACACGCTCTCACAGAGAATATACATTGCTGTGCTACCGTGGTGGGGAAGGTAACAAGTTTTTCAAGTGCTGCTTGTCAGACTTGTTCAGACATGGAAGATGTACAGCTAAATTTAGGCACAGTCTGAAAATCACTTGGGGTCTCCTGTGGCCCCTGGTGCCATAACTGTGTCGACAGCAGAGGGAGCGTTAGACNAAATTACTTGAATGCTAGCCCTCTTTAGGAGAATACTGATCTCAGAAAATTCTGATAAACAGAGAGACAGTAAAAGAATACTCAAGGGGATAGCATTTGAACTTCATTTCTATTCTATGGACTCACAATTTCTCTGACAATTCCTTCAAGAATCAAGTCAACAATATGATCTCTGGGATCTACTCAAGTACCCAGACATGCTCATAATATTAGCTACTGTCTATTCCAGTGAAACATGTTTGTGCATAAAAACAAAAAACTTTAAGAAACATTGCCAAAGGAAGTTCTGTGTGCCTTATTAGTAAGTTAGAATAACACAACCACATATAGGTAGTGTAAAACAGTTAATCCTTGGACTAGATAAATAAAATATGGATAAAGTCTAGGGTTCAGGATGATATAGATTCTATCTATACTCATTTCACATATAATTTTGATTAAATGTGATTTGAGATTTTTTTCAGTCTTGTCATACAAATAATTCTGCAAAAGCCTTGTCTGCTTTATTCTGTATAGGGGCAATGGTTTTACATCAGAGATTAATAGATTTAGGCTTGATATTAGGAAAAAGTTCCTCCCCACGAGGGTGGTGGAACACTGGAACAGGTTGCCCAGGGAGGTGGTTGAGGCCTCATCCCTGGAGGCATTCCAGGTGAGCCTTGCCAGGGCACTGGGCAACCTGATCTAGTTGGGGATGTCCCTGCCCACTGCAGGGGGGTTGGACTAGATGACCTCCAGAGGTGCCTTCCAACCCAAACCATTCTATGATTCTATGAATTTGACAATTTGTTCACTTGACCTTACTAGACAACCATTATCAAAACATGAAGCTGTGTTTTTCTTTCTCCTTACTTACTCTTTTAAGAATTTTTACATTCTTATTCTACAAGCAAAGATACTACCCTAAGAAAAGATTAAAAAACAGTCTAATAAGCAAAATTTTTAAATTAATTGTGCAAGGTGGTCATGTATCAAAGGATATAGGACAGTAAACAGAACAGCCTAATAGTCTCATGTGGTATTAAATTCTAAAAGGACAGCAAGTTTGACACCATGATTAAATAGAATATTAATACATTAGATTTACCTTACTTTGCAAAAAGAGCCATACAGAATACTTTTATACTACTCAGCTTTAGAAGGATATCACGCCATAGAAAAAATTATGACCTTGGTAATCTTTTAGGTGACAAACGCAATAGGTGGTACAAGGAAACAGTTATATATTACAGAGTTTGCTAGATGTATATATGACATGAAGTTAACTTTGAGAACAGTGACAAGCAGCTACTGTCTTTATCAAGCAAGCTATTGATTTCTTAGTGTGGTAAGTTGCATTCTTTTCAACAACCTCAGGTAAAAAGTCCAAGAATTGAGCGTATATGGAGCATGCACTACAACCTCACTTCTGGATTTCTGTTACTTCCAGGTTAATAAGTAGTGCATTTATGCTGAATAGGGATGTACCTAGCTGTGAAAAATCAACTGCACTCTGTGTCAGTTGCATTCCTCTTAAGATTACTTTTAAATGTTATGGGGATGAACAGTCAGCTAATCATGGGCAACATCAAGAAAATACCCACCTAGACATTTGAATAAATTTGAGAACAGCTAGGCATTAGTGAAATTATTACATTCTCATTACAATGTTTAGCAGAGGTGCTGACTACCAACATACTTATTACCTTTGTTGGCCTGTTGAAAAGACAGGCACCTCCTCCACGAAGTAAAAATTCTTTGTATTCTGCAATGCTGCATTTGGAGAATTTCCTGGAATGGTATACCCTAAAATGGCAAAGAATTAGCTGAGTAAATGCCTTGTAACACCAAGAGTTATTGGAAGGAGGGGCAGAGGGGTCAAAATGTTTTTTTTAATGCTGTAAATCCCAGTTTTTTACAACCACTGTGTGCAACAGTATGTCAGCTCAGTCTTATTCTCAAACAATAAAATCTGAACAAAAGAAAAAGGTTTTAAACATTTTGATTGTTTATATTTCTATTATATGGATCTACAGTATAGTAGTTGCAAGGTAACTGTATATACATTATACACAGTAACAGCCATACACAGCACACATAGTACCTGTAGTATTCTAATCTTCTTAATAAAGTGAAACTACATTATTACGAGAGCTGCTTTGCACCCTCTTGATTGTATGCATAACCCAGTGTTCTCCTTGTTTTCTGTTTTGTTAGGGTTTTTTTTGGTTGCTTGGTTTTGGTTTTTCCCCTGCAGATTCAGTTTAAAGATGGATTACATTCCAGATCCTCAATTTCAAGACAGGGTTTTAAACCTGTTCAATTAATCTGATCCTGTTAATAAGGTTAATTTTTAAAGTAAAAGTAAGTGTAGCCACAAGAACAGCCGTATAGAGTCAGACTAAAAATCCACTTTACTCAAATCTCATCTCTTACTTTGGCCAAAAATATGCCTGGGGAAGGGCAGAGAACAGAGCACTGTACTAGTATGTGCAGAATGTTTTTCCGGCTTCCAACAATCATCAGCTCAATTAGTTTCTTGGAAAGCCTTATTTTGGCTTACATAATAATTTTCATTGTATTTTCTCCCATAAATTTGCCCAAAATCTTTTAGCATCTACGAGATGCCACAGCAAGAAGTTTCAGAGCGTAATTGCTGACTGATAAATGAACAATTTCATTCTGTTTTTTCTGTCACCTTGTATGCTAGTCTCATTTCATGTCTCCATAGTTTCTCGAATGGAATAAACAGTAATCATTTGCTATGTTGTTCATGGTGTTACAAACTTTTCCTGTTTTTCTTCATTTTCATCTTTTTCTCAGCTTGATGAAAACATACTTTATTAGTCATTTCTCACACAGAAACTGTCTGATAGTCTATTAGCCATGTTTTGAGATCTGGGAATAAGAACTATTCACACTACTAAAGATGGGGTTAGCCATGATATAAGAAGGTTCTCCATTCCTTACCTAGCAGCTCACTGCTACTGAGCTGACATTTCCCAATCGAATTATTCTATCTATATAAAATATCTTCTGGCACTGATGGAGTTAAGTGAAAAGGCACTACACCATATTGACTCTTCATTAGTCAGTCCTTTTTCAGCTTCTTGGTGACTATCATCTGCTCGTGGCATTTTTTTTTCTGTTACCTTATCTACAGCAGTGGTTTGTTCCACAGCCTCTGCTACTGGTTATTTCTGAGACTGATACTTTGATGAGTTCACCACAAGAAGGAAGCTAGTATCTATTCTGATCAATGCCTTTCTTTGGATTCCAGAAGCAAACTTACTGAATAATTTTCTGTTGCATCCATACAGTGTCTGACAATTGCAAGTCTACACGAAAGTCACTCAGTAATTCTACTTAGAACCAACTTCCAAATACTGTATGAAGAAACAAGTCTCCTTCTATCTTACTTACAGCTAATCCTCTGCATGATTTCTGCAATCAAATTTCCACAGCGAGCAAGAATTCTGACAGGAAGTGATTTGTAAGACTCAGAAATCTATGGTTCAGAAGCTATCTTTTTCTAATCAATTGCTTACAGTATGGAGAATAGAATCTCTGGCAGTGTGTGAGGGTAGAGGGCAATGAAACCTGTTTTTATCCTATATACATGTGCTTCCTCCTCAGACTCCACTGACCGTTTAGCTAAGGATTCAGAGCACCTGCTGAAAGGTTCAAGTCTCTACTTTTATTCACTGAAACCAAAGCAGAGAGATCTATTCATTCAAAATTAGAAAATAATTAAGCTTTAGGAGAGAAACAGAAATATAACTTATCAAAACCATAGTAAGAACGCTTCTTCAGCTGTACGTAAAAAGTATAACTGGATTTAGTTAATGAAAAATACACTTTTCTTTGGAATCAAGTAGAGGAAAGCATTAGTGAATACACTGTGTTGCACTTCAAAAAAGAAGATTTATGAATAACTTCCTAAAATGTTAATTGCTGAAAACTGAAATAAATGATCTATATGTTTGAGTTGTTCCAACTGCTTCTAGTTTTTTATTTCTTAGTACTAAAACACATGGACAAAATCCAATACATAAATATGTCATAATGTAAACTGTGAACTCATTCCAGAGACGTCAACTGCTGATAGTTATGACATACCCTGTTTCCTCCATGATGCAGCCACCCCAGGATTCAGTGCAGTCACACTCTTCTCAGATAAGACCAAAATACAATAGAAAAGGAGAGCAGTTAAAAATATGCTTACAATAACAATAAAGTACTTACTACAAAAATGGACCTTGAACAATGAGACAAAGGTTAGATGGTTGCTCTGCTGTACAGATTCTAGCCCTAAAAAGGAAACTAGCCCACTTGATTCTAATATACTTAATATAAAAACTGTACTTTCAAGTTACCATATGTGCATGTTCTTAGACTCAGCATAAAGTTTCAGGCAGTATAGAAAGCTAAAAACAGCTGGCAACATTCTTTTCTACAAGAGCACAAAGTTATGTGCAGTACAAATGATACTGATGATTAAAAATGTTCACATTTCCTCCTCCCTAAAATGTGTACAGAACACCTAGAAGGAGAATTGTTACTGGATAGGTCATGTTTTTTCTCTTAGGCATAGAATTATTAATAGTTATATGTGAAGTAGCCAATCAAACATTCATTAGAAAAAGTAGTTGAGTGAAAATGGATTTACAGTTTACTTACAGCTACAGAATGTAAGTCAACAGTGACCAAATTCATCAAATAAAAACAAAATATCAAAATCTTATGGTTAGTAAAACAGAAGTTACAAACTACCCACAAAAATTAGCTACCAAAGAGGTCATATTTTCAAGAAGAAAAGTTCTGTATCCTAGTTACTACTGCAAGTCCTTACTGTTTCTCCACAGAAAATATTTACAGATTATTTATATAGTTATTTCTGCTCAATCTAGGTATTTCATTAACCTTTCTCTATAAACGGTATCCAAATAAGGATACTAAGCTATCATTTTAAAAATCTCTATCTTACAGTTAAAAAAGATTCTGATTTCCAAATTACATGAACTGGTTTACCTGCAATCAAACCCCAATAATATAGCAAATATTTTAACAATTTTCAAGTTTACACAATTCAAGAGCAATGCTTTGCTAAACATTCCACAGTTTCGTACTTCACAGATTCCTGAAGTGTTCCCACTTCAGTGGAAAGTGCTAAAGTCAGCATTATCATTCATATTTTAAAAGCAGAAACAGATAAAGTAGCCCAATTGCTTACAAAATATGAGGATAAAAACACAACCATTTTCTTCAGCCCTAAAAAAGACTTTTGCAGTAGCTTTTGTACCTACGTTCTCCATGTGTTAGGGCCACATCAGTCTAATCTTCTGGCTGTGAAGTTGCACGGTAATAAGTTGAACAAACATCATCCTGGACTAGGTTACAGCTTCTTACTGTTTCTTCAATTATGTATCAGGTATTTTTGTATTTTAAGAAATCAATTATAGTTCTATAGGAATTACAGATTTTATTATGATAGATAAGGAATTGTGAGCTAAATTAATGGTGTTTTTACCTTTCAATGATCATTATCAATTTAATCTCCTGACGTATCTTCACTGAAGTCATTGCAAAATGAGTGCTAAACTGGTGGCTCTTATTTTGGTTAAACTCAAATTTTGATGCATAATATTTCCAAGAGCAGCAATTCTTGTTCTACAGTTACAGTAACTGGTATTTTTTTTCAAATATTACAAAGGAAGAGTTTATATATTTTGCTAAGGAGGACAAAAAGAAGACTCCATGTCCATGTACATACTCGGTTTCCTGGCAGCTGGCTCCCACTGTATTCCAAGGTTCTGAGCAAGACTTTGTGCTAATTCCTGTGCCATTGACATAGGGAGGCCATACTGCATTTCAAGAGGAGCACAATTCAAACAAACAAACAAACAAACAGCAAGGAAAAAAATCCCCGTAAGTTACTGTAACGAACACTACAGAAGCTCATACTGGCTTACTACATAACTAATACTTCAGTAATTTTGTACATCCAGTCATAACTCTATGTGCATATAAGGAAAACAAACACAATGAAGTACATAATTGTCATGGTTTAATCCCAGCTGACAACTGAGTACCACACAGCTGCTTGCACACTGCCTCCCCTTCTCCCCCACTGGGATGGGGAGGAAAATTGGGAGAAATAGGCAAAATCCCGTGGGCTGAGATAAGGACAGTTTAGTAGAACAACAGAGAGAGAGGAAACAATAGTAGTAACAATAACGCTAATGAAATTATATATTGAGTGATATTAAACACAGCACTGACAGCACAAACGCTCATCTCTGCCTGATCCTAACGCACTGCAGCAACTTACTCAAATCGACTGCCCTTGCTCCCTCCAGCCTTCCCCTTATATAGCAGGCATGCCATCAGTACAGTATTGAATACCCCATTGGCTGGTTCAGTTTTCAGTCCTGGCTGTGGCCCCTCCCAGCTTCTTGTGAAAAATCAACTCTAATCTATCTAAACCCAGAGCATAATGGCAAATTATTTCCTTTCTTAACTTGAGAGACTCCCTTTCTGCTGGTCAACCTACAGAAAAGAGTCAAATATATACGTAATATAGTTTTGTATTAATCTATGTTAAAATAGAAGATTTTCATTATTGATTTAACACTGCACTGAGGAAAAAATTAAAATAATAGTAATAAAATCAACACAGATGGACCAAATTTTTCAAGTTTTAATGTTAAAAAAAGATCATTAAGCATTACTTTTCATTAGTACCTCGGAAGACCAAGCCTCTAAAAGTAAGAAGACTCAAAATGATGTTCAGTGCTGTATTTCAAATACTCCTGTCTGAGATTTTTGGGTCTGAATTTCTGTCAAATTTCTGTCAAGCCAATTTAAGACCTTTTTAAAATAATAATGCAGACAAGAGGCATGCTTTAGAAAAAAAAGGCACAATGATCTGTAGTTTAATGATGACAAAAAGTGGTCTGTGAGAATCCTAACTTTTTAATATGCAAGTTATATTTAAAGTCCTGAATACTGAGAACATGAACTCTGAGATTACATTGTACAGTTTTATTTCCCTTTACTTGTGAAAAAATTACCTCATTCACTCCTACTCCTCTGGTCACAGAGCAAACCCCTCCAAAGTAACTTAAGCTGCTCCTTTTATAATGAAATGTCACATTCCTTAAAAACAAATAAAGAAGAAAAATAACACATTGATATTGAGCTCCAAGAACTTATTCAAAGATCCCACTTTCACACATACTACAATACATTGCATGCATGACAGCAAATGAGTTGATTAGATGCAACCTTCAACAAAAGTACTATTTTTACCTTGCAGAGTCAGGACCAGTCACAAACCACAAATAAACCAAGCAGAGAAAGCTAGAGTAACAGATTCCTAAGAAAATAGGATAACATTTCCTTTAAAAAGATAACTATGTATTCCAATTTATACATTGAGATTTTTTTTTAATTATGCTCTTAATCCAAACCAGCTCAGCTTTCAGTTTCAACTCCAAATGAAAAGAATGAGAAGTATAACTAAAGAGAAAGTAATTTAATACTGCTCTTTAACCCTGCCTCCTTTCATTTACTGTTAATAAAACCCAAATAATTTAATTAAGTTAATGTAATCTGGAAGATATTTCCAGGCTGCAAAGATATTTGAACTTCATTATATATCAACACGACCATGGTACATACTACAGCTATTAAAAATAGAGTAACTTGTTAAAAAATAAATTAAACTTCCTAAGGAGAGCAGGGGTCAATTGATGTAGTGACTATCAAGCAAAAAAGTAAGCAAGAGAGACAGGCAGACAAAGGCAATAGACAGAAAGGTGCATAAAACTGCAGTAGTCTAAACCACTGTACATACGAGAGCAGGTGCACAGCATCGGCATGCTGTTTGATGGACTGCTGTCGATATTTGGAGAAATCATGAAGCATCTGCAGAGGATCAGGGTGAATATTAATACGATCTCTGTCTGTCCAAGTTTCCACAGCAACAAGAACTACCCTGGTGTTCAGCTGTTCCTTGTATATCTGAGGGCAGAGACAGGATAGGCACAGGAGTAGAACACTGGGTGAAACATGCACAGTTAGCCAGTAAAGCGGAAGGACGAGAGGGATAAAGTGGAAGGGAAACATGGGGAAATAGTTAGCTGGTAATGCCTTGGATTTCCTCAAAGTTCATATTCTAATCACCTTGAATTTTATGGTTTAAAGCACACACACACACACACACACACACATAAAACAACTGACTGCTCTTTTTTTAAGCTACTCCCTTTTCTTTAAAACTCTCATATCAAATTACTTCACCACTGAGTTTTGCTGTATATCCACACAAACGTCAGCAAAGAAGAAATGTAAAGGTACACTGAGTGATCTCAAAGAAAAAGAAAACAAAGATCTCAAAGAAAAAGAATAGACAAACCCAATTCTCAAAATTAACTAATTTCTACGTTCTCCAATATATCCAAATTCACATAATGCTTGATTTTCATTTATAGTATGACTATTTAATTCTTACTTAAGTTACATTAAGTAAGACTATTAATTTTTCTATTACTGTAGCAATATAGAAGGACATGACAATCAGGCACTAATAATTACAAAACAGCTTTAAAATATCCATCTTAACTTTGCTCATGATACTTGATTCTGAAATAAAACTGCTGCTTTCTTTAGGTTCAGGTCAATGATCTTCAAGGTCTCTTCCAGCTGTAACTGTTCTATGATTCTATTATTCTATATCACACAGTTCTCCTGGTATCAGTAACATCACATGGAGAAGGGACTTACAAGTCAGAATTTTGCTAGCCTTTGTATTCATCACTACTAGCAAATCTATCCTTTTTTCACTATAAACACAGCTCTGAAATGTGTGTAGTCATTACATGCATATCATACAGAAAATAAATTTTACCACAAATCTTACTTTTGGTTTATATACTCTATGTGAAACTGTGCTATATTTACTCATCAATGGGTGTCAGTGCCACCCATTCCTAATGTACTACAAGTAGACTTTGCGTAAGCAATAAATACAGATATATAAAGGAGAAATTTATTTACATTCTCTTTTTCTCCCAGTAGATATGTGTATCCTTTGTGAACAATACTTGCAGCTTCAACCACTTGTGGTTAGATTTGTTTTACAAATCTGAACTCAATTAAATCTCATTCTAAAGCAGTGACAGATACTGAAGGCTCTTTCAAGTCTGACATCTCCCCCTGTCAACGGCAAACTCTAGCAGCTGCAAGCTTTGAAAAAAAGCCAAGGATAATTTGGTGGTTTCTTCCAAATTCACCTGAGGCTATTCCTCTGCAGAAGAACTGGAAATGAGTTTTAAAATGTAATTTTTATAGCTGCTAATTTTTTTTATCCTGGTATCTGCTAGTTTTAACTTTTTAAATACAGTGCTAAACAAAGTCAGTGATACAGTTTTCAGAAGAAACATTGATACTTACAGCATCTACAAGGTTTACCACAGACTTTGCAAAATTGTTTGTGTACGCATTTGAAGAACGGTGCTTTTTGAACTACAAAGAGAAGAGAAAGTAGAACACAGTGAGAACTTAAATTTTACTACTAATCCTTTATTTTTACAGCAAGAAATGAAAATTAGTATTTTAAGAAAGAGTGAGGGAAAAACCTCAAAAAAGTTTTTCAGATCACAGCCTGTATCTCATATTCAAGACTCCCTGGAAAATAAAGGAAGGCAGGTATTCTAGATAGCCTTTCACATCTACAACAAGAAGCATTCAGCCTCAAGAAATACCCTATTTAGAATCAGTTCAAATGCTTGAGACAAAATTACACGTAAACACAAACATAAAAATGCCATAAGACAACAAAAAGTTGATCAGACTTAATGATGACACTCTTCATTTCACTGCAGGAAGATACATTTTTCACACATGCAGTTATTCACTGTTAAGTTCCACAATGCTTCAACACATCCACAGCAGGTTTTAATATCCAAAGGTCCTAAAATACATATTTTTCAGAGATTTCCCCCCCTATAACTGTTCTCAAAACAAAGCACTTTCAGCTATAGTGCTGGTAGGCACTTAGGATGTACACTGAGAAGAGTATCCATATCACAGGATTGATTCTGTTTGCTCCCCAGGTAACCATGATACAAAATAATGAGAAAGAGGGGAAGGGTGGCTTTGTTGGGTTTTTTTTTGTTTGTTTGTTTTGAGCCAGTCCCAAACTGTCCCAGAAGTGGAAAGGTAAAATAATATGCTTAGGAAAATATTCTTGGTTTTCATGAAAGTATTTAGATGCCTAATATAATATATAATATAAAGTGTTTAAAGACAGCTTCCAAAACAGAAATGAAGAAATCAATTAAATGTGTTTACAGCAAAGGAAAATTCTGTGAAAATACATAGCATTAACCACTTAACAAAACCATGGTCAAAGAAGTTTAAAATACTTTTTCCAACATTGATTCTTGCTGCAGGAGAAATCTGCCCTCTACTGGTAAGCAAAAAACCTTAAAAGTACATTTAGGGAGCTCCTGGATTGCCAGGCTTTAACTCATAATTAAAAACATTTCCTTAGGCATATCCATTTTATTCCTTGAAAATAATTATCTGCTTCTGTGTCAGTGATATCTCTGAAACAAAAAAATCTTAAGTGCTTGTGGTCTAAAGTTCTAAAAAACAAAGCCTGAGAGGAGACAACAGTTAGTGTCCGTAACAAGGGCAGTGAACAGGATGGTCGTCCTTTATGTTTGTCTGTAACACCTGAGGTCAGTGGAAACAAAGACACATAGAAATACTGTCTCTTCAAGAGGAAGACCAAACACAGACCTCAAGCAAGACAATAAAAGGCCCATAACTTCATTTACTATGCCCTATCCCTAAACAACTAACATGTGATGCCAGGTGGCCTTATACTTTCACTTACAAGTGAAAAACTGTGAAGAAATTTCTGTCTTACTCTTTCCACCCATTTGAATTCTTCCTACATTGCTGAATTGACACAGATTAAATATAGGTTATTTTTGCCCACACTATTTTTATGATTTATTAAACAGAAGAGGGAAGGTTATATTATCTGTATATCCAGCAGTGCAAAATATTGCATCCTGTTCTTTGGGAAAACATGCAGTAAAGTGAGAGATGCCAAGATCTTTTACAGAAACTTAAAAGTTTATTTTATTTGCACACAAAATAAACAGGAACTGTTTTATTCACAGAATCTGATTTTTTAAGAAAAAGGTCTTGCTCACACAGAAGCCAAGTCATACTAAGAGTTGATGATCTTTAGTTAATGAACAGCTGAGAAAGCTAAAGTGAGACAAGGGCTCAGAACATGGCACAATCAAGTTGGTTTTAGAGTAACTCACTGTCAGTTACAGTTTATTCTTTGTTACTAGAAAACTTAAAACTACACTGAGTATTTTTTCATAACAGATATGCCCTAGTTAAAATGTAGCTATTGGACTCAAATTTGTGATGCTTTTCAAAAAGGGTCTATAAAACAGTTGTTTACATTTACAAAACTTATTACTCCCCATACCCCTCTCTCCTGATATTTTACATGTAAAACTGACATTTTGAAAGACTTACTTGGCATAAGTAGTGAAAGCAGTAACATTTAAATAACAAATACCACTTGGTCTGATTTCTCCCAGTCAGCCACCAAGACAAAAAGTAAAAAAAAAAGTGGGATTTCTCCCTTTAAAAAAAAAATCAAATGAGAAATGCTTCTGAATTGAACAAATAACTTACCTTGCACTTCATTATGAATACTGTTTCCAAGTGTGGAATAGCCAGGAATGAGGCAGTTTTGTCTATATGCTTTGCTGCATTAAAATTTAAGTTAGTAAAAACTAAAAGTAACAATTACTAACCTCTTTTTTTTTTTTTAAGGATAGGATGTTTTAATGTTTAGTGTGTTTGTTCTCTACATAAATGTTCTGTTGCTTTATTTTGTTGGTTATGGGCATATTAAATTATCCCTACGATACCAAAGTGTTTCAGATGTATTTTGAATATGTAATTGCTGTAGAAAATTTGAGGTAACATTAAGCATTATTAGGTATTATAGCCTGAACTGTGTCTTACAGTACATATGTTAACAGGTGCCAATAAATGAAATATTTGACTCCAAAGTAGCTGATGCAGCACAGTGATGTACATCCACCTACAAAATATAATTAAAAGGAAGATTACCACTGAATTGATACACTTACCATTTTATTGTCATTGACTATCATGAGCTCCAGATATTTCATTTCTTCAAAAACACCACGAGTCACCTGATGGATTAAAATTCTTTGAGAAATCATGAAGATGTAGCGATTCTCAAAAGTTACTGCAGCTGATTTAATTGGACTACTCACTAATATTATGTAGGGTGTGTAAACCTGTAAAAAAACTAGGTCAGATGTTCAACTAGGGTAAATAATTACAACTCCTGTAACTCAGTGAGTTATGATAGACACTGGCTGAGAATCTGAGTCACATTATTAAGAATGTTTAGAGTCTATTCTTTTGGTTCAGCACAAAAAATCACCACTGCTCCCTCATCTCTTATTTTCACAAAAGAAAAAAAATCTCAAATATTAAAACCTCTTGGTCTACTATACCATTCACCATGGATTTAATGAGAAAGTTACTAAAAAACAGATGAGCCCTCAAAAAGCATGTAGTGGATCACACAACTCAGTGAAGAAATAAAGATCAGTCTTCTAACGTCAGTGAAGATCATGACGACTGTCCACTTCTGTTCTCTCAATAACCCAGTTCTAGCTGTCCTCATTTTGAATTTTAATTTAAATACTCTATTTAACAAGCCAAAAGAAAACGAAGTCAGATATCTACAAAGTAGCAAGACTTCATTCAAAATTATTCTTTACCCCCCAGAAGACTCAAAACTTAACATTCTAAACGTATTTTCAGTACTATGCTTCCATTCAATTGATGTATATTATTGCTGTCATTTTAGAAAGTTTATCCACTTTTCTCCAAATGTTCTATTTTAAAAGAATAATCTTCTTGTTTCCTCTTTTGTAATTGTCTTATTTGACAATATTAATGTTTTCTATACAATATTAAAGTTTTCTAATTCTCTTTGGATTAAAAGATCTGGAAATTAGTGGGTTTGAGATTGTTTTTATAAATGGTTTTAATGCAGGGTCACACTTCTACTCACTGCTCTCTTTCTTCTCTTTCTCCTCAGCCACTGTAGTTCAGACAGAAAGGGCCATTCAGAACTAGATTCAGTCTCTGTACAAATTACAATTTAAGAATTTCATGGCATTATTTTAAACTACTTATGTACACTGTCCAAACCAAAAGTAGATTAAGATCACCAAAATTAGAAGAACTTTTGCTATTGAAAAGTTCATTTGTTAACATACACAAAATATCTCAAAACTCAACTTATTTAAAAATCTAAAGTTAGAAAGAGGAGGTAAAATGATTGTAACCTGGGCTTAGAATATAAGTTTTCTTCCATCTCATGTCCTCAATAACATTAATATCACTGATTAAATTAAATGATTTGCAGAAGAAAGCAAACTACAGGTCTTCATGGGTAGAAATCTTTCAGGTGCTTTCTGACAACTCTAAATTCCATTGCAATAATTGTGAAAAAAAGTTCATTTTTCTAAATAATCAGCAATTTTATATAGATTGTTAGCCTAATATTAAGATTTTTCAAGTTATTGTATTGTAATTGTATATATACAACTATTTCCAATACTAAAAACTTAAGAGGTAAGCAAAAAACATACCAAGTTCCTGCAACTGCTTGGAGGCTTGTGTTCCGTAAGTTCTTTGGATGATATGTGGCCTGCTTTTACTTTCCTGGTAAGAAAAATAGTTGACATTTTCTTCTGATATAATAACATCAAGTGAAAAGTGAGGCACTTCTTTAAGTATTTATCAATTTTATTATTTTTCCATAAAATGAAAGCAACCACAGTACCAATTTGGCATAGTACTAACTTGAAGCAATATACTTGCAATTCTAAGCAAATCATGGATCCTCTCTGCTTCAACACATTTACCACCCTACAAAACTCAAGTATAACAGATGTTTTTGAGATCACTTGAAAAAAGTCCTTTAAAAAACAGTATTAGAGAATACAGCCCATTTGTTCCAAATCAGAGAGTATATATCTAGTTGAAATCCTTGTCCCACAGATAAAAAGCCAGTATTAATATTTATAACAAAAAAATATCTTTCTAATTGCAGCAAAATGAAGAAAACTGATCAATACACTATCTTTAAGTGAATTATTTCACCTTGTTTTATTGGTATATTCAACACTTTAAAAGGAGAAGTCTTTTAATGCATATTTGCTTTGGACGTCTGACATGCCCTAAATTATTGCATTTTGGCATCTGCCCTAGAAATCTTGTCTTCCGTAACACCTCCTCTGCAGAGCCTGCCAAAACAAGCAATTCTTTTCAAAGGGTAGGATGCTACTGTTCTGTAACTTCCCTAAGAAATATGTAACACTGAAGGAAATTGAAGGAAAATACTGCGTATTTTTGCTGGGTTTTTCAGAGAGAGAGAGGAGGAGAAAAAGTTTTATAGAGTATCTACTAGAGTATAAGCTTAATCAAGCTGAATAAAGTACATGCTAAAGGCCATGTCCAAGATACTTATCTCACACAGTACAATCAAAAAGAGAGCCTCTGAAAGCTCTCAATAGATGTATATTATTTTGAGCTTCATCAGTCTTGAGAAAAATGTTATCAATCTGTTGTCTTATCATTTAGAACCCCACCTGAATCCTCAATAGAGTTAGAAGATGCTATCTCACTTTTATAACTAGAACTTTTGCTCTACTCCTAAGTTTTACTGAAATACCACACTGAGAGATCTTAGTGTCCTTTGCTCACCTAAGCAAGAGAACAGTTAAGTCAAATTCTCCTCTGCCTACTATATAGATATCACTGAATAATCTCCCTGAATTCACTGTAACTGTGCTGTCAGTTTTCAACCTTACAACATTTATGAATTTGCACTACATCAAAATGCATTAATTCGTGGCTAGGCTTCGCGAACGAAGATCCNCAAAATGCATTGAACAGCTTAACAAATGACACGTTCCAGAGGAGACTGAGAAACCTTTCTGGATGCTATTTTTTTCCGACACCTCTAGAGTTTCATTTACAGCCCAACAATTGACCATCCAGATGATACTAAATCCTCTGAATGCTGATCCAATTTCTTTGAAATTGTCAGGAGTCAAAAATTTTGCAGCTCTTTCTTTGGACTGTTAAGTTCAGCTTTACAGTCACTAAAATGTATCACTTCTGCAGCATTATATTATTTGTCATATAGTGATAAGTACCAGAACAAGGCCATCTTGAGAGCTGTGATACAGCATCTGGAATATATCCTACAGATCAAGTGGGATACAAACCTTAAGAATTCTGTCTCAGTGTTGCAGAATCATTTCACTGAAAATCACTGAAATCTCTGAACCATTCAAGAGGTAGATTTTTACCTGGTTTTACTACCACCTATGAAATTGAGTCAGTTCAATTAACAGTTAAAGTTTTAGAAACAGCTGTATTATAGTACTTAACACGAAGCACAAAATTAGTAAGTTAGCAAGATATTGGTGTAAATGCAGTCCTACACGCTGACCCAGCATAGTCATTTATTTGAATATGCTGGATCAGAATCATTTCAGCTATACAGCAACCACTGACTTAACACACGTGAAGTGTAAGGAATCTAGCTATTACTCTCTGCTTCACTAAGCTCTTTGTGGAAACATGGTAGGTCAAAAACAATCAGATCCAACTACTTAGAGAAAGATGGATGAATAAATGACTTCCAGACTTCCTTCTGTGAATTTATAAACCCTTTAGTTCACATAATACAGACAACTGATAAACACTTTTTGACAGTCCATAACCGCTTGCTAATGAAACAATCTTATCAGTCTAGTCCCAACATCTTATGATCAACAGTATGGCTAGGCTTCACGAACGAAGATCCAGGGAGGGCTCCACCNAAAGATTTTTAAAAAAGCAGAGAAAAATCTTAAGTTATTCATACTTACACATTTCTTGCCTTAAATCCCAATGAAGTGTTTTAAAATACTTGTTTTTCATACGAATGCATGACAGAGGTCATTCTTTTATTAATTTATTCCAATACTTCTATTTGCTATTCTTTGAGCACTCTCTTTTCCAAACCAAATAAATTAGATTAAAAATAAACTTACTGCACTGTGGGTCAGATCCATTGGTTCTATCAAGTATAAATAAGTATCATCTTCAAACATGCCACTAGAGCACAATGATAAATATAAAAGACAAAAGTGGTATTTAGGATTACATGGCAATTAATGTGACTAGAGGATATTATTTTTGACTACACAAAACCAAACTTAGAGCTGAAAAACTGATCAACTTTAAAATAAATTTCATATATGTCGATTACCACCACAGGTGGCCAAAGCCAAAAATTTTTTTAAGAGATCAGTTTTAATGAATTAACACTGAACGTAATAGCAATATAACAACAAAACACCAAAAAGAGTACAGATTTGACCTTGGAAACGGGAAGTCCTAAGACACACGTTAGCATGCAGGAGTTGCACTTAACAGTAACTAACCCCAGTAAGGCCTTAATTCTTATATTTTTTCCTTGTACAATCTAACAAGAAAAATCAAATTTTCTATAATCTCATAGACAGGTGAATATTGAGCATGCAAACTGATTAAGTACAAATCTTATTTATGCTTTACCATAACAAGTCACCTGGTGAAATATTTATTTGCACTTAGCATATTCGAAGATTTCATCAGACAGCATCACAAGACTTTAATCCAAATGATTAAAAGAAATACTAGCAGTTTGGCATAGCTGGTACTGATATTTCAAAACATCAAAAATCTTTGGGCCTGTAGAGCTTCAGTTCATCACAATACTAAGAGTATAATTAGTTAATAGCCTTATTTGAAAAATGAGAATGTGCACTTACTGAAGTCCATTACAAGTTGAAAGAGCAACCTTGGAATTCTTGATACCTCTGATATTTCCATGGTAGTAACAATGCTCTCCACCCTAATAATATTTAAAAATAAACAAACAATTACACACACATACAAAATTACCCTGAGTTAATGTCTTTCACTTAAAACAAAAGCAAAAAAATGATCTAACAATTTGCATTAGGTAAAATTTTAGAGAAAGTAGTGCCTCCTAAAGTAAATACCAATGACTACTCTTAATTGCTTGTAAGAGAAAAACTGTGCCCACTAAAGACTAATCCACGCCATAACATGGGTTGTTCTTTTCTTGAAGCCACAGCATTCTTCATCTTTTTTTTAAGTACATTTCCTTGCTGTAAATTAATTCTGTACAAATGTTATGTAATGCAGGTTACATGATCACTGAAGTGTTTCTTAACACCTTCCGGGTCTGTTAAAATTACAAATGATACCATGCTCATCAATAACCTGGCATGTACTTGGCTTAGATTTGTATTCTACCCATTTTGGCTCACTAAAGATTTATCAATTAAAATCTTATTTAATGAGTTTTTCACAATCTGAATGAAATTTCTCTCACATTATTGTGTATCATTAAATCAAAGTACTACACAGAAAGCAACCACTACATACTTACCTTTCCAACAGTGAGAATGCATAAGCCATGCTTTTTAATTACATTGTAATTATCTTTCTTATACAAGTAAGCTTTTCAAGAATTTTTTTTTTAGAAGAATCGTCTTGAGTAAAGAAATTTGTTTGTTCTTCAGTGTTTTCACTCTTGTAATAAACTATTCCTTTCTATAGAATACAATACTTTTCATCAAGATCTCACCTCTTTATCAGGATGCAAAACAATCTTTTACTTACTCAGGTCTAAAATGGATTATAAGATACAGCAAAAGACCAAGATACAGCCCTTATTTGATCTACACAAATTGTGTACGTATCTTCTGAACTCATAATGAAGCCTTTTACAGATTAATGTGGCCTCAGGAGCTCAATTCCTGCTTCTAATTAAATCAACTCAGAAAACATCCCCTAGGAAGTTTGGATCAAGTTACTGCAGCATGCAAAGGTAGCCTATTTGCCAAGTCTAAAGTTCTAATATAATTTTCCAGTCAGATTCATGATTCAGCAACCGCAGTGCTCAATACTAGTGCTGCAGCTGACAATTGCATGAGCTTGTCTAAATGCCAGAGGGAATTGTTTTCTTGCATCATTCAGCAGTTTTGCCTATTCTGCAGAGTACTGAATCTTAATGAAAAAGACTTCCTTAATATGTTATATGAAACTTTTTTTTTCTTTAGTGGAAGAAAGTAGATTGCAATAATTATATTGCAATGTAATTGTTTCATTTTGCCTAATCTGTGATACATTTAATCACAGATTAATCACAGAATGGTTTTGGGTTGGAAGGGACCTCTGGAGATCATCTAGTCCAACCCCCCTGAGATACATTAGAGAATTTGAGATTCTCTATAACAAAGGCAAAATAATAAACTAGACTTCCCATACTCAGACAAACAATAGTCCCGAGTTGCTGAAGCCATAAATGCAACTCAACTGCTTAATTTCTTCCACTCTAAACAGAGATACATTTCACATGTAGTAAGCTCACAAGAAATATTTCAGCATTCATACCAAATATGCAAAAAGTTGTTCCCTGAAAATGTAGTTTATAACCTTCCTAGGAACCTACCAGTACTCATTTTGTCATTTGAACAAGAAGACTGATCTGCTTCCATTAGTTAGAGCTGAACTATCTATCTTACCTGACTTTAATCTCTTTGTTTTGTGCCTATGGGCACTGAATTAAACTTGGGAGCTAGTTTTACAAACCTTAACCTCTGGAGTTGTGTCTTTAAATTTCTTTTTCACAACCATGTAGTTCTTGCAAAGGAAAGTCACAGCAAGTTTAGTTCATTTATTTGAATGCCTTACATCACCGCTATCCCTTCCCCTTGGACTCTGCACTAAATAATTAATGAAGACTATACCACTGGTGACTTCAACCCCTCCACCTCCTACATTTTACGAGACTTAATTGTTCTGGCAGTATCTGCATCATCTTCACTCCTACCACCTACCACTACTGCCTACCTCTCATCCCAACGCATAGCCTTCTTTTTCTGTGCAATTATTCTTCTATTAACTGAAGCATCCTTACAAGATGAGAAAGCAGTTACCTTGCATGTGTGGAGAAAGGGTTCTGGTGTTTTCAAATTTTGCAAAACTTCTTTTTTATTTTTTTAAACATTTTATTGGTGGTGTTCCTTCAGAAAGGCTTTACTGACATTTTAAGAGCACAATACCTTAGAAAACTTTGGTTTTCCATCTTCGTAGTGAATCTCCACGTAATTGGAAGATAACAAGTCACTGTCAAAGACAGGAAAAACCAAGATGAGAAAAATCTGGATATTCTTTCTACTACTGTGGGTGGGTTTGGAGTTTTTTGTCATAATTTTCAAATCCTTTTTCCCTCCCTTGTAAATTAATTAAAAAAACCAAGCAGCTTATGTCCAGCAAATGGTTTGGTGGTGCACTGAAGTTAGAGTGTGTAACAGAAGGAAGAATTTCATTCAGCAACCTTATCCTCTGTACTGTCGCTTCACTATTAGATTACCAGCCTTTTAAACACGCAAAAATATATCCCATGGCTTTAGAACTTTGTTTGCTGCTGGTACTGACAAAATGTATGTTTAGTTCATTAATATTTTCAAGTAAGTTTTGTATTTTATCTAGAAGTTAGAGTATGTGTAAGGCTGAACAAATACATACAATTGTTCAGAATACAAGCGTGTATACTTTACCTGTACCTAATTTTAACAACTGAAAACACTACTGTTTTCATACACACAAGATAAGCATTTTACTTAACATGATTCTGTGATTCTCAGCATTTTTCAAGCCCCTAAGAGCCTGTAACACTTCCAAATAAAAAAATCATTAAAGGGTTTTCATAGTGGTACATATATCAAAACAAAAATACTGTTGCTATGAATAAAAACCATCATCATTACGGAAGCCTGGTCTGACAAAATAGCTCTGATGGGAGTTCATGACTAACAAAAACTTATGATAATGGTATCTCAAACTCAGATTAGGCTATTAGCAATCCTGATAACACTTCAAACTCTGGGATAACCAGATCAAAATCAATTCTCCATGTCACATTTATCAGATACTACATTTATCAGAGATGATCCTGCAAAAGTCATTTACCAATGGTTCTCTTAAAAGCTCTTTTTCATTGGATTGAGAGACCACATTATGGGCACTCTGTGCCTGCAAAACCAATGCTAATAGCCATGAATAATTTACTAAAGTCTTACCATTTGTCTTAACCTTAATATTTATAGTAATACTTAATAGATATATATTTGAAGTGCAGATTTAAAAATAACTTCAGCTGCATCAAATCATTTTAACTTTCTGTATTTGTAACAGTAAAAATTATCTACAAGAGAATACAAATAAATAGTGTTAAGAGCTTGACTACAATGTAAACATTCCTTTTTTCAAGGTGGCAGCAAGGTTTGAAGCTTCTAAACAGGATTACACATCGAAAGCAATTAAACTTTAGTGCTTATAATGTCCTTTTCTTTGCATTTTTCAATACTTATTCCAAAGCATAAGGACTGCTGTCCTCAGTACTTAACAGGATGGTATAGAAAAGGCTAGAGGAAACTCACACAAATAGGAGAATGGAGAATTCTGGTTAGATATAAGTTAAAAAAAAAACCAACTTGAAAGGGCCTTGACCAGATTCAGACTTTTACAGACACTTCTGCTTGAATTCAGGGAGACGGCTTGGTTTCCTCAACTGAATTCCAGAATCAGCATTTATCTATCTGATTTCAAATCAAGCTCATATTCTCACACCCCCTTTGCCCTTTTCTCATAACCTTGTATGACTGATCTCAGCTTTCAGTGGTATCTAGTGCTTTTGGCATATAGCAAGACTTCAAGTAGCTGATTTCACACCACGTCTACTGAGATACATTTCGCATGTAATAAGCTCACAACAGACATTTTCCGCATTCAGATCAAATATGAAATTAAAATGTAGTTTAATTTTAGCATTTGTCTCTTAGCTTTACCCCATTTCATGTGACTTCAGAGCTGCTCAAAATTTCTTTAGTATACCCTTGCAGAATCTTTGTAGATTTGAGTGCTCTTTTATTGGATTTTGGTTGAACTTCTGTTGTAACCAGTTGTTTCCTTCATCTAGCAACATTTTCCATTCTTTAGCTTCTCATTACATTCAACTGCAAAGGGATTCCTGATTCAAGTAGTGAATATAGTGTCCCACATGATAGGATATCTAACATGGCATGCTTATGATGGAACACTCCCTATATGTATGTTGCAAGTATAAAGCAAGGATGCAGCAGATAGTGGCTTTTGCAGTAGACTACACTTTTCTCATCACTGACCTCCCAGCACTACCATCCTGTAGGATCTTCTGGATACAAAGCACGTTGATTAAATTCTCCATATGGAACAAATTCTCTCTGAAGAAAATTGAGGCCTGCTATTCATTATATACCGACCAAATGCCACACTATAAACAAAATGCACATTTAATTTGTGAACCATCCTTTTGCCAAATTTAACGTATCTCATACATAAGCAACCCAAATTAGCTTCTATGAGCCAAGTACACAACCTGCAGAAAACCAGACTATAGTTGAGTTATATTTCTTGCATAATTCTTACATTACTTTTATACTAACCTACTACCAAGCAATATTTTTTTATGTATTCTGAAATTATTCAAGCCCAGTACCAGTGTCTGAGCAACCTAGCTTTGCTAAATTACTTAACAGAACACTCATCAGATTTTTTTGTCCATTTGACAGATATAGTTTAGTAGCACATAAAGGTATGAAAAACAAATTAGGTCTTTTCCTATGTCATTTCTTAGATCATCAAGACATTGTCATCTAATGAAATGGCCACCTATAGCCTTGTTTCTATTACAAGTTTCAATTACATCCAGAAGCTTTGTTTAATTCAACTTTTCTTATGGGAATTTATTATTAAGATTCTAGTATGTATTTACAGCAGTCTTTACTTGGCTGTTTTCTTTGAAGCTGCTCTGATAAAGAGTGTTTCCAAGGAACAAATATACTGCAAATATTCATTGTTATTTTTTAAAGCACAGCAAGGTTTCACTACTTATATTTTCTTATATTCTTGAAGGAGCTCAAAAATCAAAATGTGATACTGTGGACCAAGCACCTGAAACAACTGATGATGCAGGTATTTAGGTCGACTTTTTCATGACTATGGAATCAAAGACAGCCCCCACTCACTTCTGCTATTAACACCGTAATGATTCTATAACAGTAAATACTACATGATCTTGCTCTTGGTGTTTGTTTTTGTTTGGCTTGTCTTTCAGGTAAAGAAGAGGATGACCTGGCAACAAATTTATTAAACTGAAATCACCTAAGTGATATTTCAGGTATTTTTAAGAGCTCCTCAAATGGGGAAGTTCTCCAAAAAAGGCTGACAGGGAAGCACGTTCTGAAGCCAAAAAGGATGGTGCAGAAAATGCTCCAAATTCATTTCTGGATCAGTCTGCCTCCCTGAGTGCAAGAAGCCCTGAGTCAGATCAAGGGAGTTCAAACAACAAATTCCTCACAATCCCTTCTCTAGTTATGTCCTGAAGTCCTCCATCTTAGAATGGAGCATGCTATATTTTAATGGTTACTTCAGCAAGTATTTTGCAAGTAGGAGTTTGAAGAGTATTAAGAACAGTCTGTTCCTCAGTTTCCACCATATTTCCCTTTACCATAGCACTGAAGATGATAGCACTTTAAAAACTATGTAAAGAAGAAATAAATGGCTACACAATATTACAGATGTGAGTACTGTCAATGCTAATTTGCTATGACAGAACCTTCCTGCAAGAGCAACTGACAAAATAAATATTTCATTTAAACATCTCTTCAAATTCATTCAATATTGCATTTTAATTGATCCCTTTCTTCCATCACTAGCTTCTTAACCTGTACAGTAAGGTTGAGGGCTGTTATCTGTCTTTGCCAGAACAATCTCATTCAATGGTAACCATATATTGTCAGATCTTCCTTCATTTAAAGCAAGCTTTTTTAATATACAAAAGAAACTTCAGTTTCTTCTCCTCTTGAAGAATTCACTGAATGCTCCACACATTATGGTATTTTGTGTCTAATGATAACAGTACAATCTAAATCAGCTCTTACTATGAAGGAAAAATCCATCCAGATGCAGGTGTAGGGGTTTTATTATTCTAGTCTGTTTTACTTCTAATGCTAAAATTACTGAAGTAAGTTTATTTATACTTATAGAAAGCTGTTTTGACCATCTTCAGAACAGATTAACAACTACAGCAGAATCAGAGACACATTTTAGTACTGCAACAAACTAAAAATGCTTCCATGTTGAACTATGTTGCACAACTTTAGCTCTGCTAGCGTCAAGTTAAACTCAGGGATATAGACTCTCAGGACCTAGTTTGATGAACTTAGTTAATCATATGTCAAGCATACACAGGCTTTATACTAGCTCCAAGTGCAAAGAATTCAGCCTGACTAAAAGTATCTGAGATTCCAGTAGTTCACTTCAGCATAAAGATCTCACTATTGACAAGACTAGACCATCTCAGAAACAGATTGAAAAATATGCTAAATTAGATGAACAGTTCCTCACCACTGCAATGTTAAAGCGGTTACATGTGAGCAAGGAATAAGAAGATAACCTAAGAAAGGATGTATAACATCAGACAACTGCTTAGTATGTTGTTTGATGGCAAATACACACATGTAGCAATTTTTCAGGGAGTCTTCTCAGCATCCAGTGATCTGTGACACAAGGATTTCATAAATCAGAGTTAGTACAACTATTTTCAACGGCTCTTAGTTGAGTTCTTCTTTTAACTCCTGTAAATGGTTTATTATGTACAATATCCCGTAACAAGAAGATCTGCATATTATTTTGTGAGAAGCATATAATTTCAAATCTCCTCCTATATTTGATACTTGTACTTATTACACAGGAGAAGGTAACAAACATCCTCATCTTGCCACACAGAATTTTGTATCAGTTATATTGCCTCAGATGTGTAATTGCCATGTCCTGACTTGTTGACCCTAACAATCCACCAAACCAATGGCTGTGATCACATTCCAGCTGACAAGCATTTAAAACACTGTTCAGAGGTGTGTGAGATCCACATTTAATTAAATCCAGAACCAGAAGCAAAAAGAATAGTCTTCTCACTCCATAACGAAGTAGTCTGAAAAGAGAGCTAACAGAACACCAGTGTCTGCATTTTAAAAGACAAACAGCACGTCCTCTCATGTTTTGGAGCTTAGAGGGGTAGGGGATGGAGGTGGGGGGTGTTTGGTTTTCATGTGTTTTTGTTGTGGTGGTTTGGGCTTTCTTTGTTCATTTTTCTCCATAAACTCTTAAAAATGATTCTTCCCAGAGGCTCCCAGATCCCATGAAGAAACATACATCCCAAGAGTTCTTACATCAGCACACACAAAAAAAAGTGTCAATGATTTTATTGACAGCCATTCTACAGAGCACAACTCTACTCATGCACTACACTGCAGGCACTGAGACATTACTTACAGGGTAATCTAAAACTTGCGTGCTTAGAAGTCAGAGACTGCAACATTAATTTCTACAGTTACAGTTTTAAGTTCTCCCCTACAAAACCTATATAGAAGCAGACACACATACCTATTTTTTGTAGATATTTACTAAAGAGAAGGGGATAAGATGAAGAAAAATGAGATTTAAAAAATAAAAGAAGGAAAAATATTAAAAGGACTAATCTGGAAAGCTCTAGGAGGAATAAGAGTAGATGACAAGGAGCCAGAAACAGTGCTGAGAAATATTTGAGACATTGAGCTAAGAGTGCATGCCCTTAGTCAATGGCAGGATTGGTGCTGCCTCCTACTGTATTCCTGGAAGAGTGAATGAGGAAAACACTAGACAGGACACATAAGGGAGCATACAAATGCACATGCATATATAATGTTATAAAATACACATTTTTATCATAACCTTAGTGACAGGATGGAAAAGAGTACCTCAAGAGAACTGGAATAAACACTTAAAATTATGAAATTAAATACTAAGAGAAGAGAGAATAACTGAAATATTGCTTCTAATTAGTGCTTCTAATTTACAGCTGAACACAGTAATTTACAAGGCGGCTTCTTCACACCATCAGGTTTTGTAACTTTTCAAACAACACAAGAAAGCTTTTTTCACGTCTTGAAAAATAAGGAGAGGTTTTAGTATCTGTCTTTAAGTCTTTTTGCATGTGAAATGCCCACTGAGGTAAATGATAAATTTTAATCATTTGCCTCCAGTTCTGGGAGTGGCAAATGAGGTAGTAAAGCTCTGTTGTCTACAGCCGAGACACTAAAGACTGACTTATTCACAGGGGTACACATGCATTGTTGAAAATTCCTAACACTGAGTTTTTGCATCTCATCTGTAACAAATTTTTAAAAGCTGACTAAACTTGCCAAAGTAATATTATCACATTTAATTCACATAGCTTGTGTATCTTAAGGGATTGATTTAGTACCCTAAATGTAAAAAAAAGTTATCAATATGCTCCAGAAACTTTCTGATTGCTACCTGTTCTTCTTACAAAATCTTGAGTTATTAATGCAGGTGAATATCCAATTTTCTTCACCCTCTCGTTATACTACTTGGGGGAGGGGGGGGGGAAGCAGCTGGAACACAAAGTAGGCAACTGCACAGATTCAAAAAAAGGTAAAGAAAATTTAAACTAAAATCAGAGGAAGGTTTTTTCCTACAGACAAGTTTTACTTTTAATGTACTTGAAGAACTTTCCTTAAAAAGGCAGTGTCAAAATCAGAATACACAGAGTAGGTGACATTAACTCAGAGTAACTGATACAGTAAACAGACAACCCTACCCGGGCTATGTGTGTGTGTGTGTGTGTGTGTGTG
>VWZO01012667.1:0-10219 GCA_013396975.1 Bucco capensis
TGGATCTTCATTCGCGAAGCCTAGCCATGAATTGCAGCAGGCTTTATTTTATTTAGTCTATTGTGTCAGTTGATTTCACTGTACAGTTTCAAGACCCTGCCAGCCCCTTACTGAGAACATGTAACAGCTTTATTTTTCAAAACAGAGCCGAGATGGTGGTGACACAAGACAAGATATTCTGATTTATGGAATGCAGAAAGAATAATTTCCATTTAAATTCTGCAGGTCTCTAAATATACAGATTCTGAATGTAATTGTGGAAATTGGCAGGAGATCATGTACAGCACAGCTAACAGGAAAGAATTTGTCATCCACTACCTGTCTGTAAATAAAAGACTGATCTGAAAAAGCTACTGGTAATTCACTGATAGTCCTCACTCATAGAATCATAGAATCATAGAATGGTTTGGATTGGAAGGGACCTCTGGAGGTCATCTAGTCCAACCCCCCTGCAGTGGGCAGGGACATCCCCATCTAGATCAGGTTGCCCAGAGCCCTGTCAAGCCTTGCCTTGAATGCCTCCAGGGATGGGGCCTCAACCACCTCCCTGGGCAACCTGTTCCAGTGTTCTACCACCCTTGTGGTGAGGAAAATGTGTTTCTCTAGAAACCGTTTTTAGAAACTCCTTTTCTGATACTGGTCTTTATCAACCGAAGCAAGGCAGAGATTATCTTAACTAGGTCATGTTTTGTCTAAGAAGGACAATACTTGTACTGAACATCATATAGAGAGGTTCCAGAAAAATACAGACTATAGGATCAACTTATTAGTTAAAGAGGACTTCTTTTTTGTCTGATCTTATGAGTAGCTGTAAGTAAGTAAGTAAGTGATCTCAAAAATACTTTCTTGTATGCCACGTTTCTCTAAAGAAATTCAGTTTTAATACCACACAAGAGGATGCCAAAAAGTCTTTAAAAATAACCTGTACATCTGGAGACATCTTACTACCTCAATCTAGTTCTGAATATATCTGACAAATAGCATAGGGTTCCTCATTGTAGCAGATATATGCCTGTATATAAATGGACTAAGAAAATGGTGATTCATACTGAATGTTGTTTTGAACCACGAATTTCCCAACAAAACCAGTTTGTTAATGGCAGATTACAGGTATTTGAGTAGACGTAAGCTTCTTTTCACAAAAATTGGATTTTTGTGGCCAGGAAAATGAAAATGGGGTCATATTGCTTGTACTTCAAAATAGGTTTTCCTCATCTTACGACAAAATATGGCTTTGTCACTGCAGTGATATAGGACTGATTAAAATGTTTTCACCTGTCATCAATAAATACCCCTTCCTACTTTTAATATATAATTATAGTATCCTTTCCTACGTTTAATTTATAGTTATAGTGAAATGTTTAGATAGGAACTGAGCTGAATGTATATGGCTGTCTTAACTGACAATCTGCAGAATAACATGCATTCGCAAATAATTGGTTTTGTGTAATTCCAGGAGAAAGCTCAAGTATCTCTGTGCTCCCCAGCAAATGAGAACTAGATTCCTATGTGCTGGCAGGAAACTGATTTAAGACCTCTTCTCACTGTTTCCAACTAGTCGATTTAGGCAGTTTTTGCTCTTTAAGCTGACTTTTGAGGATCCTATTCTCAGATATATAACTCTCCCCTTATGTTCGTTAAGGTACCGTCATCCAACATGATGTCTGTGAATTTCACTAAGCGTTTTGGTTCTTGAGCTAGGGTCTGAAATGATGCCTGTAGCAACTCTTGTCTTCTTCGGCTATTCAGCTTCAAAGATGAGCAACATTTGCTCCTCAGAGCGATGGCTTCAGATTAAGCAGGAACTTAGATTTTATATATTTTATATATAGGTTTGTACATATATATGAAAATAAAGATATATATATAGTGTAAAGATATATATATGTTTAAAACAATAAAACAAACGGTAAAGGTGGAAGGTTAGGAGTGGAAGGGCTCCAGGTAGTAGGATGTCAAAATGTGCTGCACCCTTGGAATTTAATCAAGAATTTTCTAAAATTATAGTCTCTTAGTCTCTTTCCATCCAAGATACTGATTTGTAGTATTACATAAATAATTATCCACTTACAAAACTACAGTCCCAGTTTTTATAGCTAGGATTTTGATGCTTGTTTTTTTAAAGAATTTTCACAGGCTAAGGACTTCATCCCACTTTCTTGTAAAAACTTACATGGCCATGAGTAAATGCTAGTCTCTACCAGAAAATGGTAGGGGATTTGAAGCCTTCGCTTTCCTCTTTGTACCTCACTCTATCTAATTTGCTTAATCACCTCCAGTTCCCTAGATTGCAGTGGCTAATTTGGGATATACTGTGTTTGCCTCCAATTTGCATTTTCTTTATCAGCTTTAGTTTTTAAAATGAAGGAAAGATATCAAAAGTTTGCACCATGAAATGCAGCTAATGGAGATATTTCAGAAGTGTCTTTTACAGCTACACACATGGTGTTCATTTAATTATACCCACAATAGACACAGTTCAAATAAATGGTCAGGAATTTCTTTTGCAGTATAACAAAGCAGTCTTCATTGCTACCTTGCAATAGGAGATACACTGATCTATTTCCATCTGGAGCAGATTCTGGCACTCTGAGGCTTGAATAGTTCCATAGTCCTGCTTTGGAAGTGGGGATTTTTGCATTATGTCAGCTATACCATACACAGGAATAATTCTTACTTATAAAAAGGGCACTTAGACTGGCAAAACCCCACTTGTTTCATTTTCTTCAGCTGATACTCCTATGCTGACAAAACTAATACTTCTTCCGAGTATGTCCAGATGAAGACTGGTGATAATTGTTGTCCCTCAGGAGTCTGTACTGGGGCCAGTGCTAGTTAACTTCTCTCATCACATAGTGCACATAGGGATTAAGTGCACTTCCAGCAAGTCTGAAGATGACACCAAGCTGAGTGGCACAGTTGACACACCTGTGGAACAGGAGTGACCTGGACATACTTGGGAAGTGGGTCTATGTGAACCTCATGGGAGTCAACAAGGCCAAGTGCCATGTCCTGCAACTGGATCGGGGCAATCTCCAGCATCAATACAGGCTGTGGGATGAAGGGATTGAGAGCAGTCCTTCAGAGAAGGACTTGGATGTACTGGTGGATGAAAAGCTGGACATGAGCTGACAATGTGTGCTCACAGCCCAGAAGACCAACCATATCCTAGGCTGCATCAAAAGAAGTGTGGCCAGCAGGTCAAGGAAAGTGATTCTACCCCTCTACTCTGCTCTGGTGAGACCTCACCTAGAGTACTGTGTCCAGCTCTGGAGTTCTCAGCAAAGAAAGACATGGATCTGTTAGAGCATGTCCAGAGAAGGGCCACAAAAATGATCAGAGGGTTGGAACACCTCTCCTGTGAAGAAAGGCTGAGAATATTGGGTGGGGTTGTTCAGCCTGGAGAAAAGATGTCTCTGCGAAGATCTTATTGAAGCCTTTCAGTACTTAAAGGGGGCCTATGAGAAAGCTTGGGACAGTCTTTTTGGCAGGGCCTGTTGCAACAGGACAAGAACAAGAGGTAATGATTTTTTCCTAGAAGAGGGCATATTTACATTAGATACAAGGAAGACATCTCTTATGATGAGGGTGGTGAAACACTGAATGGGTTGACCAGCAAGGTGGTAAACGCCCCATCCCTGGAAACATTCAAGGTCAGGCTGGACAGGGCTCTGAGCAACCTGATCTAGTTCTAGGAGTCCTTGCTCAATACAGGGGGTTGGATGAGATGACCTTTAATGATCCCTTCCAACCAAAACATTCTATGATGATTGTGTGATTCTATAAACCTTAATATATTTTTACTATGTACTTGATTTGATTTTCTAAGGAAAATCAATGAAAGTGATAATCAGAGAATCAAAAGCTGACTTAAGCTCTAACATCTTGTTAGATTAAAGTAGGGAGAAACAAGAAAAAATAGTTAATTTTTAAAGTGGGTTACATCCTACTCTTTTAGTAGAGGCTAGTTTCATACCACAGTTATGATAGTAGACTTCCAGCTGATTAAAGCTGCCATCACGATCCATGAGGCACTGTGCAAGTAGTGTATCAAAACAGGCTACAGAACAGACTTTATGCAATCGGAGCATCAAAGACATTATGGAATGTGGTTTAAATAATCTTATACTTGACTTCAAAATTTTTAAGAAGCTATTCATTAGAACATATGATTTGAATTTCAAATTTTCTGCTATATTTTGTACTCCTAATAACTCTGGCAGTCATTAATAGGAGTAAGGGAGCTCTTTGTCAGTCAATATGCATTACATGAAGTGCTGTAATAATTCTGTGCTCTATAAGTGATTTTCCCCATAAAGTGTGCACACTTTCTCTCCCTATTTTTGATCCGTTGAAATGTTTAATTTCAAAATGGTTTACTCTGTCTTCAGAATTTGGTACTCCAAACAGCTAGGTTAACAATTGAAAGAGGATGGATTATGACAAAAAGTCTCTGCAGTGCTGTTAGTATAGACATCTTAGGTTTGGATTTGTTTGGAGGGCTTTCTTCTGCTTCACTGTCATCATATGTTCCATCAGAAAAGCCCTCTGCAGAAGAGCTGGGGTTTATTTCCCAACCATTGTAAAGTATTTCTTAAAATATATATTCAGAAGTACATTTTTAAATGTAAACTATATTAAAAAAAAGATGCTACTGGCATATTTTCTCTCCCGAGTAAGAACTTGTATCACAGTATCTTTATTGTTGAATCTTTCTTTACTACGCTTCACACTGTATGTGGTTCATTTATAATGTTCATTTAGTATTAAGAAAAACTATCAGACAGCATTTTTATTCCAGTATTAAGATAAAATAGATTTCAGTCACATTTTACAGGTCATTTACTTAGAAATTGCTCTCAACAGATAAAAAATCAGTCAACAATAATGATCAAGTAAGGAAAGCTATAAGACATATGAATGTAAATGTAAAGTATATAAAAAATTATTTTGGATAACTAAGTATAAATACTAGTAATTAATGTTACTGTTTTCTCTTACAGTAGCTCATACAGACTGTCCCTTAATGGCCTATTACCGGGTTTATTAAAGTTTCATTTTCCCAGATAAGATCAT
Source organism: Bucco capensis (assembly GCA_013396975.1). NCBI lineage: Eukaryota > Metazoa > Chordata > Aves > Piciformes > Bucconidae > Bucco > Bucco capensis. The sequence continues at coordinate 5,077 of VWZO01012667.1, forward strand.
CTCATATACCTCTTTGGTTAACAAGACATATGCTTTCTTAGAATTATCTAAAAAATAAAGAGGGTCAGCAATAGCACATGGATTAAAACCTTCATCTACCAGTCGAAATTTTTGTTGTTTGAATGTTCCAGTCATTTCCATCTTTTCCTATAGGAGAAAGATTTATTAGTCAATAGAAGAGCTTCTTTTCTTTAGCTCACATTCACATTTCTTTTTGAAAATCTTGCTTGATATAAAGGTAGTAGTGTTTATTCTCATCACACTGGAACACCAGAACTTTTGCACTGCTATGGACAAACACCCAGAGACATCATAGAAAAAGTTACAGCCCATTGCCTTCTGTATCACTGCAGAGGGTCCCATCACAGTGTCTAATATGGTGTAGTCCCACCCTGCCCAAGACATCTGAGCTTCTTCATTTGTGCACATTAAAAAACTATGCATCATGAAGAACCTGGGAGTAAAAACTGTCATCGTGAAGAACTTATTACTGTTAAAACTCAGGAAATTAACTATGACTATTGAAAAGGGTTGAAAGAATCACTTATTATATCAAGTCATACTCAGCCAGATCCAAATGAAGGTGGATCTTAACCATGTATTTTATAATGTTCTCAAGCTTCTTCTCAGTGTCACTGTGTTCCCTGGAAAGTCTCACCTCTAGTGAGACTCTCTTCTCATCCTCCCTACCTCTTCACATACGTGCTTTATGACCTCTCTCCATTATCCTCTCCTCTGTCATTATATTTTTGTATATATGCAAACTATCTCTGAAAATTAAAAAATAACATCTCCAACAACTCAGAGAGCTATTGTATGGACTTCAGATCTCCCTTCAGATTGTATCTACCTTCTGTGGTTGATCTAAGAAACATTCTGGCATCTTCTAAAGTATAATTACATATCAGATAAAGATCAATATGTTTTAATTATTTCCCTTAAAGTTCCACCCACCTTGGTTAATGACAGCAGTACCAACAACATAAAGACTTCTTTGTACATGTGTACAGCAATAAATCTAGACTTGGTTCTCATTATTGTGTAAACTGACTATACAGCATTCTCAAGTGTAAACTTGCTTGCTTATATTGGAATGCTACTGCAAAAGGTATCTTCCTGGACTTATAAGATTGATACATATGCATATACATGTATTTCAAATTTCAAGGTCCTTCACACCTTTTTTTCTTTTTTTCCCTTTTATTCTGAAGCAATATTCTATCTCTGATAGGCCTAGAGAACCAACTTCCATAACTTATCCTCTCTTTTCAAACAATGATTATTCCTTTCATCTTCTCAGACTTAGGAGACTTCCTTCATAAATACCCTCAAAAACTTTTTTCTCTTTGTCACAATGCTTTCAAAACACCAGAAATAAAGATGTTTATCAAACTTCACTTATCATTATGATCAGTATCACATGTTTTCTGTACTCTCCCAGGTTTTTTTAGTCATATGTAGTCCATTTTATTACTTCCACAGTCTCTTTGGGGAAGAGACTGTTTTTTTCCCAAATTGGACAACAACCACAGCAAGGTTCTAGTACACAAATAGGGATTACTTTGATGATTATGGTGGTGACAACAATTATGTACATTTTTAATTCATGTCTTCAATTTACCTGTTCATTTTCAAATGCTTTAACTTTTGTCATTATATTACCCAGCAAATAACATTTCATTTATTGTACACAGTGTCTCCTGTTGCAGCTCTACTTCTCTCTTCTTTCATTTCCACTGAACAAAATGGATTTTAGATTATTTTCTCTAAATGCAGTTGTTCACATTTTACTAATATGAATCTTTATTTTCCCATATTCATGCTTCTAATCTCCCTAAATCCTTTTGTATGATCTCTAACCTTACTCATTTGTACAATTCCTCCTGTTTTAACATAATCTGCAAATTTTATTTACTTTTTATCTAATTCCTCTCCCAGGACTCCATTAATGAAAACAGAAAATTAGACCAGTTCTAAAACTAATCAAGAGATATAGGAACAAGTGCTTTCTGTTATTTATTTACCATCTCTGTTCAAATGATGTAGATGTTTCCATGCACTGTGCAATAATGTGCTTACCTGGACTCTTAAAAAAAGAGGACAAGCATAACTTGGCAGATAGGTCACTACTTGCTTGTACATTTGCTCCAAGTCTATTGATGCATTCTGCTTCAAAATAAGAGAGGCCATTCCTGCTTTTCCTTCATAATCTGGAGGAAATGGACATGAGAATTTTGAAACGTGAATAACATTGACATTTCAGGGATGAATTTTACAGAAAAAGAACAGCTGTGCATTAATAACCTGACAGTCATATATCATCTTCTGAGTTTCAGTATAGCTGGAAAATTACATTCATTTTTTATTTAGTATTACATATATTGGGAGATCACTCAAGAGTTCAATTAAGCAATAACGCTGTAAATTAGTTGAGTAGATAAGAGTAAATGGAGTCTTATGCTCATATTAATCAATAGATGTGGATAATCATCAGCATGATTCCTCTCTCATGGCACAGTCTGAAAATCACTTGGGGTCTCCTGTGGCCCCTGGTGCNGACCAATTCCTCTCTCAAAAACAAGAATGCTGAGCCTCTTTCCTGGATTAGCCAGTTGTGACTTCTCTTCAGTTTTAGCCTTTCTGTTCTGCCAGTATCTTCTCTCAAAACTGTAGATCTGAATGTTTTTAACAGAGGGTTTGTCTGGTTTACTGGTTCACCCTGGCCAATAACCAAACATCCAGCTAGCTTCCCACTCCCTCCCTTTTCCTATAAGATAAGAAGGAAATAGAAACAAAGCAAGAACTCATGTATCAAGCTAATGGCAATTTAATAGGGAAAGCAAAAGCTGCATGCTCAAACAAAGCAAAACAAGGGCTTCATTCACTATTTCCCATTGTCAGACAGATGACCAGCTACTTGCTGCAGGGTCAGGGCCTCATTCAGCACATGTAGTGGATGCTTGGGAAGACAAGTGCCATCACCACAAATGTCCATCCTCTTTCTTTCTCCAAGCTCTTATGACTGACTATGGCATCCAATGATATGGAATATCCCTTTGGTCAGTTTGGGCCTGCTATCCCATCTACGTCTGCTCCAAGCTTCTTGCCCACCCCCAGCACACTCGCTGTAGGGAGAAAGTCTTGATACAGTGCAAGTTTTGTTCAATGGTAACCAAGTGCTGCCAAATTAACAGTTTTAGCCACCAGTGTAATGCACAGCACTATACGGACTCCTGTAAAGAAACTGATCTCTATCCCAGCTAGACTTATTACACATTTTTAAAAAAGGTTTAGCATGAATGGTAATCAAGCCCACATGAAAATGAACAAAACAAAACAAAAAATTAAAAATTAATGCATTTTCCTTCTTAATAATGTATTTCTTTTTCTCATAATTTTTTTCATCATCTTGTCTTTGGTTTTGTAATGTATCTGCTTACAGATGGTTTATGTGGCTAAGTGAAAAAAGACAGAATAATGTCTTCATACATTTTCCTTTAAAGTCACTTTAATTCTTACCTTAATTAACATTTTAACACATGGATGTGTGGATTTCTCATGCACGTGAATTTAATAAATCTTCAAACTATCACAAATTCATGAAAGATAACTTCTAAAAAATAAACATCACTGCATACACATAAAAATGCATGATTCCCTGGCTCATTCACAATCTGGTGGTATTTTCATAATCTAGATCTACATTTTCACTAGGTATTGAACAGATGACTCAATCCAAAGTGATTCATAGGTTTAAAACATTAAATAAAAGAGTTATGAGGGATAACAACTAACCCAGTGAGAAAAACATACAGCTAAATCTTCTATTACCTGGCACAGGTACACCATACACATTTGCTTGTTGTATGAAGTCCAACATTACAATGGCATCGGAAACTTCTGTAGTTGCAACATTGTCCCCTTTCCATCTAAAACGTGAATAAATAATTTAATCCCCTGAAAACATATGGACACCTCCTCTTTAAAAAAGATTAACTTTAGCAGGAATGCCATTCATTTCAGACACCACCTCAAATTTGTTCCCACTTGTCATGTTGGTCTATTGATCTGATCCCAGAAGACAACACTGGCAATTCAAATGGTAGCTATCACTACAAAGTATATATCTGTGTGCATCAACTGTGACCAGTCTTTACTATTTGATGCATTTTTCTCCATTTCAGTTTCCAACATAAGGCACAGTCTGAAAATCACTTGGGGTCNGTTTCCAACATCCTTGTTTGAAGCAAAACCATCACTAACAGTTATAATTCCTACAAAACATCCTGGAAATGAGGTATCCAGCTCCAGGGGTACAATTTTTACAAAATTAAGCCTCTAATAAACTGAACCATTCTGGCTGAAAACAAATAGAACAGTATTATTCTTCTCTTTATGTCCAAGTTTTTTAATGAAATGATGCGAACAGAAACAATGATTATACCTGAAGGTATCTCCAATTCTGTCCCAAAAATACAGAAAATTCTCATGGTCTTGAACCATTAGATCTCCAGTATTAAAATAAAGATCTCCCTTCTTAAATACCTCACAGAGTAATTTCTTTTCTGTGTGTCTCTTATTGCCAGCATAACCAAAGAAGGGGTTCTTCGCATTGACTTTGGAAATGAGAAGACCAGCCTCACCTATACAGAGAATGTGAAAGAATGTAAACCTAAGGTATCGTTGCACGCTTCTTGTACTTCATACTAATATTAATTTGGTACATACAGTTTTACAAGATCAGGAACTAAGTTTGGCAGGGTTCCGTACATACGACCCAATAATAAAAACTCACGTGTTTCTACTGCTTTACAATTCCTGTGGTCACCTTTACATGCAGAGTGACCATAAAGACACAGTATATTATTGTTCACTCAAATTTCCAGTCCTTTGCATTTCTTCATGTTGACTCATCAGTTTTCTCCTAGAAATGTTGTGGATGTTATGGAGTCAGAAGTGACCTTGGAGATGCAGCCCAGAGCAGGGGTGTAGCAAAGCAGACATGACTTGGCAATATGCAAATACTAGCCAATGGTATCATATTATGGTTATATGTAACCAGTAGCAAAGAGACACATGTACTAGAGAAAAGGTATATAAGAAGACACCCCCGCCTCCAAACCAACATGTCCGTGCTTCCGGG
>VWZO01012671.1:561-12226 GCA_013396975.1 Bucco capensis
CAGTCCCTAATAGTTCATAACCTTTCCACTTCATCCTTCAGGGCAGGAACCAGGCTGAGGAGATCACCCAGTTGCTCACACCTTACACAGCAACCCTGTGTAGTCAGCGGCAGTCTCAGGCACACACTACGTCCAGACACCTGGGTGGCAGCATGTGCCCTCCAAAGCTCTGTCTGGGTTGCCACTTCATGACAATTTACAGCTTTCTTCCTAGTAGTAACCATTGGTATCTATCTCTTAGGCTAGCTCCAACCCTTTATGTAGATCACCTCTGAGACCTAAATACTCCTGTATACCCTCCCTTCACACCCTGCCTTCACAAACTGCTTTGGTAACTCCTCTGCTGCTGTTAGCCCGCCCCTGTTCACCCTGCTCCTGGGTTGCCCCGCTCCCTAGGCTTCACTAATACAGGGGAGGGTTTATCGACCTTCAGTGTAGGACTAGCTCAGTTGAATTCACTATACCCTGATTGGGGTACTCTGGTTTACGGTCCCAATCAGTACACGGCAGGGAGGTGCGTGTCACGTGGGCTGCATGCAGGGCGTACCTGCTGCTCGAGTCCTGGAGCCAATCTGATGCTACCCCGCAAGATCTAAAGATGCCCTCCCCTTGTCTTACCTTGTGCACAGCTGCTCTTGTTCAAAAGGAAAGATTTGCACACAGTTAAAAGAGAAAGTATTACCATGCTTACCCCTACATGTTAAGAAACTGGAAGAATTCAGAAGCACACCACCATGTACATTTACATTTTTTTCAAAGGTCAGTTTTTGTGTTCTTATATATGCAACTGATAAAGCCAGTGCTAGAGGATATACACTGAGCAGCCTGAAGAATGGATTGGGAAACTGTGCTGTGAGATGGACTGGGAACTGGCTGAAGAACAGAGCCCAGAGAGTTGTGGTCAGTGGAGCAGAGTCTAACTGGAGACCTGTGACTAGTGGTGTTCAATATATTCATCAGTGGTCTGGATGAAGGGTTAGAGTGTACCCTCAGCAAGTTTGCAGACGATACCAAGCTTGGAGGAGTGGCTGGCACACCAGAAAGCTGTGCTGCCATCCAGTGTGACCTGGACAGGCTAGAGAGATGGGCAGGGAGAAACTTAATGCAATTTAACAACGATAATTGTAAAGTACTGCATCTGGGAAAGAACAACTCCATGTACCAGTACAGGCTAGGAACTGATCTATTGGAGAACAGCCATGAGGAAGAAGATCTAGGAGTCCTGGTCGATAGAAGGATGACCATGAGCCAGCTGGCTCATGGTCATCCTTCTATCGACCAGGACTCCTAGATCTTCTTCCTCATGGCTGTTCTCCAATAGATCAGTTCCTAGCCTGTACTGGTACATGGAGTTGTTCTTTCCCAGATGCAGTACTTTACAATTATCGTTGTTAAATTGCATTAAGTTTCTCCCTGCCCATCTCTCTAGCCTGTCCAGGTCACACTGGATGGCAGCACAGCTTTCTGGTGTGCCAGCCACTCCTCCAAGCTTGGTATCGTCTGCAAACTTGCTGAGGGTACACTCTAACCCTTCATCCAGACCACTGATGAATATATTGAACANAGGGGACCTTGTTAATGTTTACAGATGCGTTAAGGGTGAGTGTCAGGAGGAGAGAGCCAGGCTCTTCTCAATGTCATCCAGTGTTAGGACAAGAGGGAATGGTAGCAAGTTGGACCTCAGGAGGTTTAGTATTAACATGAGGAGGAACTTCTTTCCAGTAAGGGTGACGGAGCACTGGAACAGGCTGTCTAGCAGGGTTGTGGAGTCTCCTTCTCTGGAGATACTCAGGAGCCGCCTGGATACATTCCAGTGTGACTTTGTCTAGGTGATCCTGCTCTGACAGGGGGGTTGGACTAGATGATCTTTCTAGGTCCCTTCCAACCCCTAACACTATGATTCTATCTGGCTGAGCATAGTCTTACTTAGCTTGACTCTTGAGCAATAGTATGCTCTATTTTTGTTCTATTTCAGCCAGAAAAGAAAATCTATTTTGACTTCTGTTTAGCCTGACTTGTCAGGTTGACCTTTGCTTTCTTGACATGAGTTTCTACAAGTGGTTGGTTTGGGAGTTTCCCCCTCCCACATTTTAAAAAGCTATTTTATTTCACCTTCACAGTGAAGCTGCTTCTGACTTCGTGCCTTTATAACCAAGTATTATAGCTTGCTTAAAGTGAGGACTGCTTCCCAACAAAGACTGTATTTAATTTCTAGGTTTAGTTAACCGTGATCCTAGTAATTTTGTAAGGAGATAGGAAGTCATCATGTGGACTGTGAGGCTGGATTTGGAAGTGTCATACCAGAAGTATTAAGTCTTCCTGTGCTACCCTTGGTTTCACATAAAAAACATTCTCTAGCAAAACATTTAAACTAAACTAACATCACTGTGGGTTGTGAACTAAGTAATGCATGGGAAGGAGTTCTCACTGCACAAGTGCTGTTAAACATGGATGCAATAAAAGGCAAGCATAGATGCTGTTCTGAGATGAACATCTTGAAAATCATGGAAATGTTGAATGTTGAATATCTTTGGTTTTTGTTGTTGTTTTTTTCCCAGCTCTCTTTTCCACTAAAGACAAAAAGAGTAGTTCAGAACCTTTAAAACACAATGCTGAACTGTGTATTTTCTCGGGGTAGGGACAGGAGCGGGGGGAATCCAGAGATGTGACAGTATTGACAGCTTTGTAAATGCTGAGATGAGGAAAAGCCCATTTTGATGTTAGAAGAGAGGTTAAAATACTTGTCTATTAGCTTCACTAACAGTTGCAGTTTAATTATGCACTGCTGTTGAAGGAGTTCATCTGGTTTGTAATATTTGTTCAGAAACTTTTTTCTGAAGGATGCACTTTATTGTTTCTCTGTTAACAAAGCTATATATTTAAGTCTGTATCTACTCTAAATCAAATGCCTGGACCATAAGAGCTATTCTGACAGTTTAAAAAACTTGAATATATTTCCAGTATTTCATCTCTTTTAATACCTCCTTCAGGGGTCTTTCAGATACATAGATACAGAGATCAGTAGGAGGATGGAAAGTAAAGTGGATAAAGTAATTTTTCCCCTCACCTCTTTTAACTGATCATCTAACATTTTCAAAGTACTAAAACGTTTAAAAAATCTGACTTAATACTTAAATCAGAATGTCTCCTGTTAAGTGGACTGTCTCAGACTTCAGTGAGTGCCTTCAGACTTGTGATATGCTTTTGCGCCTTCAAATGCTTCCTAATTCTTAGGTTTTATTTTATCTTAAGTGTGTATGTGCACGTACATGTGTTTTGACATATAAGACTTTAATGCACATATGCTTAAAAAATAGAAAACATTCTTTAAGAAAGGTGACATTAACAAGCATGTAAAAAATCTCTAAAGGAACAATGTGCGACAGCTGTTCTCCTTATCCCTGTAGATGCTGGTGCAAAATTACAAAGCCTTTCTCTCCTAGATCACTCTGCTAAAAACAGAGAAAATTACGATTAAAAAATTTGACTTCAGTTAGGACTGCACACATTTTCTTTTATTAGATGTTAAGTTAAGCTCTTTGCCATAGCCAGCCAGTGTGTCATCTGGTTTCTATTCTAGTACCAGTAGAGATGAGTCTTTACAGTAGTCTGCTCTGCTACATATGTTAAGATTATCCGTTTGAGAAATTTGTTTTAGAGTGCACACATGAATATCAACTGCTGAAGTTGTAGAACTCTGAAAGAAAGTAATGTTGATTATCACATGTTCTAAAAAGGCAGCAATTACAGTTAGGCAGCAGTAGATTTTTAGTATAGTTATTGGCTTTATGAGATACATGGAAAGGATTGGTAAACCATGAGGCAGTGTCCTTCCTGCTTAAAGAGCTGCTGACGGGTAGCTGTTGACAGTTACTTGTTTCATCCTTATTAAACCTTCATTTTCTAATGTATGGCAAAAATAAAAGATTTTGATACTGATTAGTACTTGAAAGTGTTCTCAAATTTTTAAAAAAGCTTGTTCAAGCTTTGCTCTGCTTTTAGCTGTCTGACCGTTAAGAGGATCTGTTTACATGCAGAAAGAGAGGAAAAAGTGAGTGTGACCAGTTCCCTCAAAGTGAAATTAAAAGGGTGCAAGTCTTTTAAAGTGATCTAGATCACTTTGGTTTAGGTCTTCATTGTAGTACAAGTGTTTTTCTGTACCAGTATGTATTGTATTTGCTTGCCAAGTTACCTCTTAAGTCTGCGTGACATGGACTTAATTTAGATTTCTTTCCTATTTTCCTCATATTACGTTGTGACGGGAAGATGATGCAGTGTCATGTGGATGCCTGTGATGACATGCAGCCACCAGAGCTGGTGAGTGTGTTCGTTTTTTTGAAAACTACTTCATTGAACAGGTTATGTGACGACATGAATTTTTTTGGTCCTGTGTGTAGTCAGTGGCAGCTTGCACCTATTGAAAATCATAAAGCTGTCCTTCTGACTCAGAATTTATTGACAGTTTGTCTTAACAATGTGTCCTGTGCGGGCAGTGAAATGTGGAAGCATGCAGCAGCACAGCCAAAAGAGAGGAGCTTTCTGTACCTCTTCTTGCCTCTTCTAAGCCCCATTTTGTATTTTAAATAGTAACTTTCTCCACAATTGATGCTCTGTAGATAAATGGATTTAGCACATATATATGTATATTTTGCATTAACTTCATAATGTTGTGTTTTCTCATATTTCAAACAGCGGATATTAACAGTATCCTCTTAGGTTTGTGGATAAACTCTTAAATTTTACATGTCAATGCACTTGAAAATATACCGTTTGATCAGATGTTTTTTGGGAAGTTACAGGGTTCCTCAGGTGTTCATGCTCTCTTAGAAGATGGCAAAGTGCTGCCAAATACTAAGTTCTTAGCTTACATAAACACAGCAAATGCAATTGCTTAACTCATCTGTTGTCAAGTTTGTTTACTGTCCTGTAGTCAGGGGAGGCAGAAATGATCAAGGAAAGGATTGTTCTTTAAAACAGATTAGCCCAAAAAAGGGTCCTGTATTGCTAAGTAACATGGTTACTCGGGATAGGTTACTTAGAGGCAGAGGATAAGGTCAACTTTTTGGACTGAGTAGCTTCCATTTTGATCTAAAAACGTGGCTTGTTAAATAGCATTTTGGGGAAAATCATTGAATTACAACTTCTGCAAACAAGTTCTTGTGGTTGGTTGAACTTGGCTGGCTGCCAGGGTCTCACCTTGTTGCCATCTGATTCCCTCTCTTCAGCAGGCAGAGGGGAGAAACAAAGATGTAAAAGGTTGTGGCTCATGATAAAGACAGGGAGATCACTTCTTGTTATCATAGCCAGAAGAGAGTCATCTTCAGGAAGATTAATCTATTGCCACTTAAAAATAGAGTATCATGGTGAGAAACAAAGAGGAAAAGTAAAACCACTTCTCCCCCCACCCATCACTTCTTCCCAAGCCCAGGTTCACTCCTTTATTTCCTACTCTTCTGCTTCCTCTGCCATGAATGGTGCACACAGGATAGGGAATAGTGGATTGCAGTCAGTTTGTCACACTTCATTCCTTGCTCCTCATACTGTTCCCCTGCCCCAGTGTCTTGTGCCTCCCATAGGATGTAGTTTTTCACAGACTGCTCAAATGTGGATGTTTTCAATGGTCTTCAGATCTTAAAGAACTGCTCCAATCTGAGTCCTCTTCATAGAGTACACTCCTTTAAGGAACAGACTGCTCCAGTGTGGGTCCCCCACAAGCCGCAGGTCCTGCCAGGTAGCTGCGCTTGCAGTCTCTCCACAGGCAGTATCTTCCTTCAGGGCAGGTCCACTCGGCATAAGATCCTCCATGGGCAGCAGTGTGGCTGTATGCTCCAGCATGGTTCTCTTCATGGGCTGCAGGAGAATCTGTTATACTGCCTAGAACACCTTTCTCCCTCTTCCTTCACTGTGGTGCCTGCAGGGTTGTTTCACATTTTTTCCCACATTTACTTCTAACAACTGGTGCACATTGGTTTTTTTTTACCCTTTCTTAAACATTATCACAGAAGTTCCACCAGCTTTGCCAGTGGTCTCAGCTTTAGGCAGCAGTGGGTCTGTTTTAGTGTTGGCTAGAACTGACTGATTTTGACTGGCATAGAGGCCCCCCCAGCAATCTTCCCAGAAGCTGAATTCTGGAGCACTGTGTGTATTCATTCTCTGCTTCTTGGAAGCACTTAAAAGGCATTAGATGAACTGAAGTGCTTGGTGTCAAATACTATTCTAGAAACAGTAAAAATAGAGGCCAGGAGTGTTCATTGGCAGTGATATGGATTTGGCATATGGTAGTTTTAGCAGAACAGAAGGAACTCGGGTCATGGTTATCTGTTCTAAGATGCAAAGGGTTGTAGCACAGTGTGACTTAAGATATAAGTTATAGAGCTATTATTAAGAGCTTTGGGTTTTTTTCCTGAATATGTAGATGAAGTAGGAGGATTGATAGTCACTAGGTAAACTTTTTGTCCCAGTACTGAAGACTTGAGTCTGTCCTGAGCTGTATTGGTAACTAATGAGGCTGTACTCTGATCTTCTAATTTGAATGTTAGTTAGTCCTAGAGTAAGGAGTAAGTCAGCATCAGGAGCTGTCTACTAGCAGCTGAATTGGTGAGACTGCTTGATAAACTGGAATAGCTGGATCCTTCATGTCATTTTATTGCCTTACTCCTACAGGTTTTGACAGGGCAGAATAACATGTTGATGAGATTTTCCCCACCTAACCCTTTTTCTTTTTTCTGATCCACCTTATTTGCCTCAGTGTGGCAGAACACTGTTATATTTATAGTAGGTTTGAGAGTTGAGATTTTTGCATAAAATTGGCTCAAAGTTAACAATCCAATACTAAAGATGAAAATGTTAATGAGGCATCTCTAATCATACTTAAGATCTCTTTTTGTCTTTCTCTTACAGTTTGAGGGTGGCTCTGGATATGGTAAGTGTTAATGAAGTACACGTAAAGGTTCTATATAATGTAGTTATAAAAGGGCTTGATGCATACGTTTAAATCAGACTATTCTTATGCAGGGGGGCGTGGTTCATATGGAGATCTCGGTGGACCCATCATCACAACACAAGTAACGATTCCCAAAGATGTAAGTAAAGCTGACTTGCTTTCAGCTCGTGTTTTCTCTTGATAAAAAAAAGTCACAGCCTTTTCTTAGACTAGGTAAATAAATCAGAAGTATTTAGAGTGCTTGAAAAATCACCAAAAGTATATTTGAGTGGTTTGTGTCCTCACTTTAGACTAAACAGTTTTACTCGTTAAAATTCAGTAACAGAGATGGTCTATGAAACTTGGTTGTTCTTTTTTCTTTACATGAGCAACTGTTATCCCAGTTTTATCCTACATGTGTTTATATAATTAATATTGCAGGGGATGTTTTGAGGCTGTAAAGAAGTAAGCTTCCATTGCAACTCTTCAAATTTCTGGAAGTTACTCAAACACTGCTGTGATTTTTTTATTATTTTTTTTTTATGTTTTAGAGAGAGGTAAAGTTGTATCAGGAAATTAATGCTTTGCTTTCTCCCCTAGTTGGCAGGATCTATTATTGGAAAGGGAGGCCAGAGAATCAAACAAATACGCCATGAGTCAGGAGCTTCAATCAAAATTGATGAACCATTAGAAGGCTCAGAAGATCGGATAATAACTATTACGGGAACACAGGACCAGATACAAAATGCACAGTATTTACTACAGAACAGGCAAGTTAAAGTTTAATGTTGTACCTAGTGTCAATTTTAAACTGACTGACATTTACATTCTAAAGCTGCTCTTCTCTTTGAGTTTTTGGAAGGCAGGCTTTAAGTAGCTATTTGAACCTAACTTCCCCAGTGGTAGTTTTTCCTGGTTCTCTCCTATTCTCAATTCTAATTAAAATGAAGACACCCTCAAAACTAATCTTGCTGGAAGACTCCTTAACCAAGCAGTCCTCTTATTTCTCTGGTGCAAACTGCTGCAAAAAACTACCTGTAATAAATTACATAGAGCCTGTAGAAAATAGAGAAGATTTCAGTGGATGTTGGCCTAGTTCTGTGTGGAAGACTAGTGATTTTGTTGTTTTTAGATAACTAAATTGACAACAAATCACAGTCTGCCATATGGCACAGACCATGCCTCTACAGGACAAGTTGAAATCGATTTGGTGCTGTTATGCAGCATTTCACACCTTGCTGACATTATTTTGTCTTTTTATCAAATATTAACAGCTTTAGATTGAATTTACTTAGTTATGCTTCATTATTAACATGCTGGCTGTAATAAGAAATTGTAATGTTTTAATGTGAATGTTTGGCCTTAGACTACTAATATTTAAATGTCCTGAAATGTATTAATATACCTATAATAACTAGCCACTAATCTTTAAAAATCATTTACTTCTTCATGTATTAGGACTTTGTAGTTTAATCCGCTCTAAAAATGTTATTGTGAATGTTGATGCAAGATGTATGGTCCATCATTCTAATACATGCTTTTTTCTTTTTCTTTTATAGTGTGAAGCAGTATGCAGATGTTGAAGGATTCTAATGCAAGATTATTTTTTCTTTTTTATAGTGTGAAGCAGTATTCTGGAAAGTTTTTCTAAGACTAGTGAAGAACTGAAGGAGTCCTGCACCTTTTTTTTTTTTTTAATCTGCTTCTGTTTAAAAAGCCAACATTCCTCTGCTTCATAGGTGTTCTGCATTTGAGGTGTAGTGGAATCTTTGCTGTCCACCAGATGTAAAGTTTTAGTTCCTTACAAATACATGGGGGGAGGGAAAGGCCACACAAGACTAACGTTGAAATTTTGAAGCAGCAGCAGCAGAGAGAGTGAAATCTATTTTTGTTCTTCGTGTTGGTAAATTGTAATGTTTTTCTGTAATTGTGAATGCCCTGCTTTATGTACACTGTATCTTTTTTTTGAAGGGAGGAGAATGCTGGTAGTCCACATGACCCTGGTATCCCTTGAGAGCAGTGTGCAGAATGTAACGCTCTTTTGTAAAAATCGTAAACTGTTTCTTAAATAAATCTAGTGAACTTACCCTTGGTGGTCATTTTTCTTCATATATATCTAAGGTAAGACCTGAAATGGAAATCCCTTTTTTCCCCCTCACATAAATGAAAGTTGCTGTTAAGCTTGCTATTCTGCTTTTTTAATGTAGATAGAGTTATGTGGGGGTTTTGACAAATTAAAGAAAGTGTGAAAACAATTACTCTGCTTTGCTCTTAGGGAAAATGCAAAAATATTCATGCAAATGTTATGTAAAACTTGACATTTTTGCAACTGTTTGGCCCTCTTTGCAGTACGTATATATATTGGTGACAGTATATAAATAAAATATTTAAAAACTTTGTGATGTCACTGAGTAAACAGTGGTAAAGTACACCTGGTTATAGACAGCTTGCTTAATGCAGATAACACTGTTAGAAATGACAGTTACTACCATTAATGAATGACTTATAGTTGTGTTCTGAGCTTTCATTTGTATGAGGTAGAAATTCTTATAAATTGACAAATTGACAGTATCTAACTCTGTAACTTTTTTTCATTGTATGCAAAACTTAAACTTGTTTGGTCTCCCTGCTGTATGTTGAATTTCATAGGAATTATTTGTGAGAAATTAAAAATATAAAGCCTCTGGATATCTCGTGTAATACCTTGGCATTTGTATTTATAGTTTACAAGGTTTAATTTCACTTCCTAATTAACAAATTTAAAACATGCAAAACTGTGCTGCACATGGATTTGATGGGTCCAGACACAACATGGATTCCTTTCCTGCATTTTTGTTTTCTTTCTTTTCTATGGTTGTAGAACATTTCACTTGGCTTTTTTTTAATGCTGCAGGACAATTCCTGTCCTAGAAAGCAGCAGGAGCTAAGAGCTGATGTCTGGGACTGACCTTACCAGAGCTATATTCAGTCCTTTAACTGCCTCTGCTGCCTTGCTTTTTTATCTGCAGTTGCCTTGTCACACTGGTACCTGTGTGGGAAAGGCTGGAAAGAAGTGAGGGGGGAAGAAGCTGCAAAAAAGACAAAGATTTTGGGGAAAAAATGGAACTAAAACACACTTCAATTTTTCTGTGTGCCTTCAACATGCATGTGTGCAGAAGGGTGTGGGGGTTTTGTAGGGTTTGTTTTCTTGGAGGAGAGCTCTACAAGTACCAACATCTGAATGTTTTTTGTTTGCCCCTTTTTTTTTTCTCTTAAATGATGTGGGTCTTTTGAGGATCTTCCTTATCAAGAAACTGAGCATGTGCGACGCTCCACCTTGGCAGGATGTGGGGCTTCTTTTCTCAGAATTCCCGCCTATGCATGATTTTGGATGGGCCACAGGATTTACTGACGGCCGAGGATCTCTTGCAGGTTTGTGGTCAGTGCGCATCCTCCGTCACGTCTCCGCTCTGCCCTGCCTGCCCCGCCTCTCCCCGCGGCGAGTATGCCGACTTTACCGAAGCAGGTGCACTGGACTAGCTGTGCCGTGCGAGTTAAGCCGGTGTGTCCCACACACGGCTCCTCTTTAAAGGTTGCCTCCCCGCGCGGTATTGGCAGGCTGGGAGGGCTCCGGCCTTGACGGGGGTGTCTTGTCTCTACACCCTACCGTGCTACAGGGGAGAGGTGGTGGCGGTCTGCGGACGACCAGTGGAGCGGGGCCGCGGGCATTAGAGGCCTGCCGCGCAGCACGGCCTCCGTCCCGTTCGGGCAGCCTTGCGCACAGCGTGGCGGCGGCAGCGCGGGGCGAGGCGTGAGACGGGGACCGCGTCGCCGGAGGCGGCGAAACCCCGCCCTAAGGATGACTCACTCCGCTCATGGCCGTGGGTCAACTGCAGGAGCGAGGGCTGCGCCAGAGCCTGGCGGCGTGAGGAGACAGGGAGGCCTCTTGCTGAACTGCTTCCCGTCCGTTTCCCGCCAACTGGCTGGGACCGGGCGGGGACATGGCAGAGAGGCTGGCCTTAAGAGTATATGTGTTTCCTGGCCACAGAGAAGTAGCTGAGCATGGAGGTGTTCCCGTCACCACTGGCGTCCGCTAGGTTTATAGCCAGTAATAGCAAAGATGTTTACGTGGACGAGGAGGGGGTGCGGCAGGTGGCGGAGAGTTTGTTTGATAAAGTCTCTGCGGAGGAGTTCGGCCTGGCGGGCTGGAAGAGCCTCCACGAGCTGAACCCCCGGGCCGCCAGCGAGGAGGCAGTGAACTGGGTGTTCCTGGTGGACACCCTCAACTTCTCCTTCTGGGCCGAGCGGGAGGACCACAAGTACCTGGTGAAGTACAAGGGTAAAACCTACAGCGGCTACTGGTCCCTCTGCGCTGCTGTCAACAGGGCCCTGGATGACGGTTAGTGAGCGCCAACGGAGCGGGGAGGCCTGGCCTCGCGCCAGTGGTGTGCGAGCCCCGCTGAGCAGGCGGGGGCGGGGGAGAGGGGGACGGGGAGGGGCGCTAAAACGACGATGAGTGTAAAACGAAGGGTCTTCCTCGGAAAGGGGAACCTTTTCTGCAGAGTAGTGTTTGTTGTTTTGATAAATCTGTACGTGTAGCCTGCCCCGTGGAGTTGGGGGGTGGTAACTGAACGTGCTTTAACAATACCTCGTACTGAAACTGCATAACTTTTGGCTCTGAAGGGGTTTTCTCTTTTCTCTTAGAAAAGACCTGAAGGAATATCTGTAGTCAGCTGTTCATGACATCTGTGATTTCATGGGCGT
>VWZO01012671.1:12256-25390 GCA_013396975.1 Bucco capensis
AGAAATGAGAAAATGAGCCTTAAACTGAAAAATCGTCAGGACCTGTCTAGTATCAGAGCGGCTTCACCAAGTCTGAAACCCCGTATGCCTCCAAAGCAATGTTTTAGCAGTGTTGATACTGCCATCAGGAAAAAAAAAATATTTCTAGTTATTGGTGAAAGTTTTAATTCATTTTATACGTATTTGTAGATTAAAGGAAGATTTGCATTAAGATATGTTTTGTAAATGTACAACATGATTAGGAGCTAAAGGAAAACAGGTCTGTGCTGGTTTTATTATTTGCCATGCTATTTGACTTTACCAACCATATTTGCCAGTGTGCTATGTAAACAACCACACTGAAAGATGAAGACAAAGGAGTTGGGAAAAACTACATACACGAAGTAAGAAAGGTTCCAGGGTTGCATGTTGGAAATTGTTATCTGTAGAAGGAAGTACTATATGCAAACACAAATTCAGTTTTAAGCAGCTATGCAAGTATGGTTATTGTTGAACACTCGGGATCTTAAGATAGATTCTTTAGATCTTACTGTGTAATGAGAGTATAAATGCTCTCATCTGTAGAAGGCTGCTGCATTAGGTTGTGGGATATGTTATGATAGTCTAAACATCTTATTTTTACTTTTCTAAAGGAATACCTATTACCAGTGCATCGTATTTTGCCACCATGACACTTGACCAGGTTAGGCATGTGTTTCGCTCTGACACGGAGGTGCCCATACCTTTGATTGAAGAAAGGCATCGGGTGCTGAATGAAAGTGGAACAGTTCTGTTGGAGAAGTTTGAAGGCTCTTTCCTCACTTGTGTTAAAATGAGTGAGAAAAGTGCTCAGAAACTACTACGTCTAGTACTGGAAAATTTTCCTTCTTACAGAGATGAAGCTGTATTTGAGGTAAGCTAGTTCTAACATTGAATTTCTTAGAATAAGAATTTACTTGCTGCATGTGACTTTAAAAGATAGTTCTTAAGATGTCTATACATTTTTCTGAGCGGGATAGTCAGCTCAGAATTGATTTAATCATTGTGAATTATTGGAGGTTTTAATCTAAGAGATGGACGGTAAACAGGCATTTCTGTAGAACTCACTGGATTCAGAAGTAAAACAAGGAAAATAAAGAAAATTACAGTTATTTTAATAGTTTTGCCTTAAAATATTGAATAGATTGGTCTGTATAATGAAAGGAAGATTAGACATTCAAGCAGTTGATCGTAATTGTATAAATTGCTGTAAGTCATACAGACAGCAAAGAAGGTTTTTTAAAATAATACACTTGGACCACAGTATGCTTTCTGTTAAGCTACAGTAAAATTATTGACGTTTCATTTCTCTACCAGTCTAACCCTCTGATAGCAAAATCACACAATTTATTAAGAGTAAAAAAATCTTAAGTCCTTGACTATTCAAGAATATAATTGTAATGACGAAAGTAATTTTTTTCCCCAGAGGACAGATAATTTTTTCATATGCTGTCTTTGTCTTCATCACTTTGATGTAATTTATTTTGATATACCCCAAGTTCACAATTAGATCACAACTCCTTCATACACCTTACAAATGCATAATGTTTGAGATAATTTCTGCCTGAAAAATCAGATTTTTTTTTCCCTTAAATTGCTATCACCCTGTCAATCTCTTTCTTCGTTTGCCTTGTATTTCTCCACCACTAATGAAGGAAATGAAACTGCGGTAGAATTCTGAAAATGTACAGCTACTGGGAATCCACACTAAAACTATTGTTGATTCAACAGGCATTGCACAAATGACCACAGTCCACAAGTAACCCATACTCTTGTAGGGGTTGACAGTATACTGAAGCTTTGTGGAACTGTTTTCCTGAAAGAAAGTGATGGGGAATGAACAGAGACTATGTGATATTTTTTGTGTCTCTTGTTTGGCCTGTACAGGCATGATCTTTGTTTGGCATCAGTGACATATGTAGCTACTCCTGTGCTCAGTTCCATCTGCAGTAGTATTCAGCTGTTACATCAATCATTCTATCCAAAAGACTTTATTGTAGTGACAGCATAGCCTGTACTAATAGTCTGTGCAGCATTTTCAAGCTAATACCCTGGAGCACCAGTCACTGGAGCTTTGAACCCATTGCATTTATCACGTAAGTCTGCCCTTCAGTAGAAATCACTTTTCCTTTGTCTCCTGCTATGAATAAGATATGTTTACGTTACAAATCAGAGGTTCTCTCTGACTAATCTTTGAAGCTACTGGTTGTATTTGTTGGAATTTTTTAAATAAAAGTATTCTTTTGACAACAATAATAATAAAAAAATTTTCAAGTGATATTTTCTTGGTTTTATAATGAGGGTATTCATTGCCATAATGTCTTTCATGAGGTGATGCTGAATGCTCTATAAAGAAAGCCTCCCTAAAAGCAGCAGACTACAGAATGAAGAATGTTCCAAAAATTATCCCAGATCATAAGCACTGATGTAGTAATAAAGCCTGTTGCAGGAATATGGAAGCTGTTTTTCTGCTTTCACTAAGCAAGATGTGTATTTTGAAGGTGGTGGAAATTATGTAGACAAAAAACCCAGTGTTACAACCTGATGCAGGCTGGCGTGGATCACATTATCAACATCATCTCTGTGGCAGCAGGTTGAGCTCTCATAACTAAGGCTTTGTTTTCAATAAAATTAGGAGTGAACTGAGAAGGTGCTGAGAGATCCAATAGAAAACCAATTTTTTTTTTTTTTTAATTCTCTGTAGTAGAAATATATGATTGTAAAATAAACTCTGCAGTGGAATCATGCTATCACTGACTACTACAGGTCTCCTGCATTCTGACCTTATAGGAGACCTTCTAAAATTAGCACAATTCTTTGACAGTATGTTTTTCCAAACATATCAGCAAAATATTTTCATAATGACATATTACAGAATGTAATTATGGAAATTGCTAATGTTCTTTTAATTCTGAAAAGTTAATTGCAAGTGAAACTCAGAATCTCTGAAACCTTTTTGTCCTTGGGTGGAGAGTTCGTATTTAGATGCTGTGCTCAACTTGAATCCTGACAGAAGTTCAAATATTAGGCTATGTTATACTCTCATGTTAGGATTTTCATGTTCCAAAATAGACACAGTGAAGTCCTTTCTGAGCTTCCAGTCATTGACACTGTGTGCGTTTATCTTTTATTTCCCATCACCTCATACCAAGGCTGTAAAATTGTCATGATCCTGCTATTCTTGGTGTTATTAACTAGCTGTGCTAGTTGTTCTTTGCCAACACAATACTCTTTCTTTCTTTAATATCAGTAGGTCATGGTTAGTTATGTCTCTTGATACCGGCTCATTGTAGTGTAGAGGCAACACGAGGGTCCCCATGTATAGCAGCTTTTAGTGGTAAGCGAGGGTGTTACAGGAGAATAAACTGTAGTTGTATTTCCATCTGGTAAAATGTTCTGGTTTCAGACAAATGATAGTATCTTTAAGACCTAGTATCATCCACCTCATGCTTTTTGCTTTCTGTTGAGAAAAAGGTGGGAAAATCTACTAGAAATGCTTAATGGTCTTTCTCATACCGAGAATTTTACATAAATTTCGTAAACTATGTAACAGCGTAAAAATTAACAGTAACTGAAACAATGAAATTATAAATGCCTCTGCTCAGTGGCAAGTCTCAGACAGCAATTTTTCTTCCAAATCAAATTGCAGCATGAGATGAAAAGTTCTGTCTGAATTCTCCCTTCTGCTTTTGCAAAATGGCTTTTGCAAAATAGTGCTGGAGGCAAACTAGTTCTTACTACATTGGAAAAATCTTAAAGCTATAAAAGAGCAATACCATTGGTTTCCATTAGCCTTGGGGCAGTAAGAGCAGTGGTGGAATTTGGTCAATTAATTATTTACTTCCTGTAGTGATGTCTTATTATTTAAAATTGTATGTCTTCTCTACAAGTTAGTTTATGTATCTTTGTCAAGTATAGGAAAAGAATGAGTTTTTGGGATGTTTACAGAAGTTATGTGAAATGTAGTTGGACATCTTGTTCCCTGTTTTTGGAGAACAGCATTTAATGACAAAAAACACGCTTTGCCCTCAGGAATAGTTGTATCATCTTGGCAATAAAGTAAAACTAAATTAGCTTTAAAAATGCCATATATAAATTGTGGTGATACAAAGGGTGGTAGAATAAAACTGGAAATGGCTCAAATCCCTACCTGCTTGTGTTTCAGATTAGCCATTCCAGTTACATATTGTTGTTTAGCACACATCAAAAGTTGAACA
Organism: Bucco capensis; assembly: GCA_013396975.1. Lineage (NCBI taxonomy): Eukaryota > Metazoa > Chordata > Aves > Piciformes > Bucconidae > Bucco > Bucco capensis. Next base: position 16,492 of record VWZO01012671.1, read on the forward strand.
TCTCATCTAGCTTTAAAGGGAGGAAAAAAGGCAACCCACTAATACCATTTTTCTTAAAAACATGGATTTGCATTCACACATTGTGCTAATCATAGAGTGAAACCTTTAAGACCATATAGATCATAGCATATGTTTGTTTTTTCCTCTTGTAAGTAGTCACAAAAGGATTTAAATGTTTGCAAGATTAGCACCAACAAAAAGTTTGACAAAAACTGAGCCATGCACAGTATCTAAGAAAATCTGTGAACACACATTTTAGTGGAATTAGTCTTCCTAATGTTAAGGAAAGTTTTATTTCCTTAACATTATGTATAAATTGATTAGCAAAATGTTTTATCTATTCCAATACATGCCTTTTGTGCTTCTGTCCTTGAAATAAAAGGTTGGATGAACTCTAGAGTTTCTGAAAGAGTGTTTGCTGGACTTCAAGTAGAGCATTTGCTAAGTGGAAGTAAACCAACATTAATGTGTTCTGAGATCCAAGCAGGTTATAAACAGATTTTATTCCAGTACAATGACTTCCATTGTGTTTTTCTTTTATTTCAGTTTGTTTATAAGCATGCCACATGATACGTGTTTGTGGTTCAATATTGTTTAAACTTCAAGATGTTTAAATGTTAAGGTGTTCTAAGGTATCTTCTTGGCACCTTTCCTGGGAAATGGATGCATTTGAATACCTCACTGAAGTGCTTGTGTACCAATGTGCATGATACGGGGAACAAACAGGAAGATTTGGAGATCTGTGGGCAGTCACATCACAGTAACAGACATGGTGGGATAGCTTGCATGACTGGAATGTTGTCGTGAAGGGCTACACGCTTTCTAGGAAAGACAGGCCAGGAAGGTGAGGTGGTGGAGTGGCCCTGTATGTAAGAGGTGACCTGGAATGTATGGAGTTCTGTGTCAGGGAGAACAATGAGTGAGTCAAGAGTTTGTGGGTTAGGAGCAGAGGGCAGACTAGCAAGGATGACACTGTCATGGGTGTTTGCTCTAGGCCACCTGATCAGGGAGAGGAAGTAGATGAGACCAACCTTCTACAAACAGCCAGAGGAATAGCCTCACAGTCACAGGGCCTGTGTCCCTCATGGGGGACTTCCGCCACCCTGACATCAGCTGGAAGAACAAGACAGCAATGCAAAAACAATCCGGGAGGTTCTTGGGAAGCATTGACAATAACTTTCTGACACAGGTGCTGGAGGATCCAACAGGGAAAGGCATACTGCTAAACCTCATAGTAACAAGAAAGATCTGGTTGGAGAGGTGAAGGTTGTGGGTAGCCTTGGCTACAGGGACAACAAGACTGTGGAGTTCATTATCCTGTGAGGGGGAAATAGGGCAAGAGCAAGAGCACAACCCTTAACTTCAGGAGAGCAAACTTCAGCCCCTTCTTGGAAGAATACCATGGGAGCATGCTCTAGAGGGAAGAGGAGTCTAAAAGATTTGGTTAATATTTAGGGATCACTTCCTTCAGATACAAGAATAGTACATCCCCGTGGGTGGGAAATTGAGCAAAAGAGGCAGAAGACCTGCATGGATGAGCCAGGAACTCCTGTCAAAACTCGGGCCTAAGTGGGAGGTGCAGAAGAGGTAGAAGCAGGAACACAGGCCATCTGGAATGAATAGGAGGAGGTTGTCAGGGCATGCAGAAATGGAACAAGGAAGGCCAAGGCCCAAATGGAATTAAATCTGGCTAAGGATATCGGATAACAAGAAGGGCTTCTTCAAATACATCAATAGCAAAAGGAATGCCAGGGAAAATGTAGGCCTGCTACTGAATGAAACAGGGACACTTGCTACAGTGGTTGGAGAGAAGGCTGAGATACTCAATCCCTTCTTTGCTTCAGTCTTCACTGCCAAGGCCNTGGTATCCTGGGCAGCATTGACAAGAGTACGGCCAGCAGGTCAAGTGAAGTGATCCTTCCCCTCTATGCAGCCCTAGTGAGGCTCCACCAGGAGTACTGTGTTCAGTTCTGGACTCCTCAGTNGCTTGGGAATCCCTGACCCAGGAGACCAGGAAGAAGGTCTGGAGAGACTTTGTCTTGGTTGAAGAGGACTGGTTTAGAGACTATTTAGTCAAACTTGACATCCACAAATCCATGGGCTGTGATGGGATGCACCCAGAAGTGCTGAGAGAACTGGTAGACATCATCACTAGGCCACTATCAATCATCTTTGAGAGGTCATGTCAGCCAGGGAAGGTGCCTGAAGGGTGGAAGAAAGCAAATGGTCATTCCAGTCTTCAAAATGGGCAACAAGGAGGACCTAGAGGATTATAGGCCAGAGAGCCTCACTTCCATCTCTGGAAAGATGATGAAACAGCTCATCCTGGAGATGGTCGCTAAGCCTGTGGAAGATAAGGTGATCAGGAGTAATCAGTGTTGATTCTTCAAAGGGAAATCGTGCTTGATGAAGCTGATTGCCTTCCATGAAGGCATTAACTGGCTGGATAGAAGAGGGGAGAGCAATGGATATTGCTTACCTGGACCTCAGCAAGGGTTTTGACTCTGTCTCCCATGATATCCTCATAAGCAAGCTCAAGAAGTGTGGGCTAGTCTAGTGGATGGTGAGGTGGATCGAAAACCAGGTGAATGGCTGTCTGGGAGGGTTGTGATCAGTGGCAAGGACTCTAGCTGGAGGCCTGTAACTAGTGGTTCACCTTATTCATCGGTGGTCTGAATAAAGGAATAGAGTACCTCCTCAGCAAGTTTGCTGATGATACAAAACTGGGAGGGGTGACCGATACCCCAGATTGCTGTGCAGCTATCCAGAACGCTCTCCATAGGCTGGAGAGATGGGCAGAGAGGAATCTTCTGAAATTCAAGAAAGGCAAGTGCAGGGTCCTGCACCTGGGAAGGAATAACCCATGTACCAGTACAGGCTAGGGGGGGCTGACCTGCTGGAACACAGCTCTGCAGAGAAGGACCTGGGGGACCTGGTGCTCAACAAGTGGTCTACGAACCAGCAATGTGCTGTTGTGGCCAAGAAAGCAAATGGTATCCTGGGCAGCATTGACAAGAGTACGGCCAGCAGGTCAAGTGAAGTGATCCTTCCCCTCTATGCAGCCCTAGTGAGGCTCCACCAGGAGTACTGTGTTCAGTTCTGGACTCCTCAGTACAAGATGTGCATTGATCTCCTGGAGTGAGTCCAATGGAGATGATTAGGAGGCTGGAACCATCTCCCTTATGAGGAAAGGCTGAGGCAATTGGACTTGTTTAGCCTGGAGGAGTCTGGGGGGGACCTTATCAGTGTAAGTCTCTGAAGGGAAGGTGTCAAGAGGATGGAGCCAGGCTCTTCTTGATGGTGCAGAGGAATAGGACACAAGGCAGTGGGAGCAAACTTCTTTATTGTGAGGGTGACTGAGCACTGAGGAGGTCGCCCAGAAAGGCTGTGGAGTCTCCTTTCCTGAAGATACTAAAAAACCATCTGGGCACAGTCCTGAGTAACGTGCTCTGGGGGACCCTACTAGAGCAGAGAGGTTGGACTAGATGACCTCCAGTGTTCCCTTCCANACCGATACCCCAGATTGCTGTGCAGCTATCCAGAACGCTCTCCATAGGCTGGAGAGATGGGCAGAGAGGAATCTTCTGAAATTCAAGAAAGGCAAGTGCAGGGTCCTGCACCTGGGAAGGAATAACCCATGTACCAGTACAGGCTAGGGGGGGCTGACCTGCTGGAACACAGCTCTGCAGAGAAGGACCTGGGGGACCTGGTGCTCAACAAGTGGTCTACGAACCAGCAATGTGCTGTTGTGGCCAAGAAAGCAAATGGTATCCTGGGCAGCATTGACAAGAGTACGGCCAGCAGGTCAAGTGAAGTGATCCTTCCCCTCTATGCAGCCCTAGTGAGGCTCCACCAGGAGTACTGTGTTCAGTTCTGGACTCCTCAGTACAAGATGTGCATTGATCTCCTGGAGTGAGTCCAATGGAGATGATTAGGAGGCTGGAACCATCTCCCTTATGAGGAAAGGCTGAGGCAATTGGACTTGTTTAGCCTGGAGGAGTCTGGGGGGGACCTTATCAGTGTAAGTCTCTGAAGGGAAGGTGTCAAGAGGATGGAGCCAGGCTCTTCTTGATGGTGCAGAGGAATAGGACACAAGGCAGTGGGAGCAAACTTCTTTATTGTGAGGGTGACTGAGCACTGAGGAGGTCGCCCAGAAAGGCTGTGGAGTCTCCTTTCCTGAAGATACTAAAAAACCATCTGGGCACAGTCCTGAGTAACGTGCTCTGGGGGACCCTACTAGAGCAGAGAGGTTGGACTAGATGACCTCCAGTGTTCCCTTCCAACCTTAACCATTCTGTGATTATGTGAGTGTTGAACTTATAGTCGGTTTTAATTAACTAATAGGTTTGCTTAACAGAATGATAGTTTGCTTCATAGAAAAATATAGCTCTTACCTGTCTCTCTACATACCTCTTGCTGCATTTATTGATGTTTCAGGCACTTCAATAATTCTTCATTTCTTTCATCAGAAAAAAAAGGTGTCTTTCTACAAACGGGCACAAATACTTGTGGCAGATACATGGAGTGTATTAGAAGGCAAAGGTGATGGCTCTTTTGATGACATTTCTAGTCTGACTATATTTGCTGACTACAGAATTCCTCAAGTTCTTGTTCACTTAAAAGCAATGAAGTATTCTGAAGAACTAATGAAGAAACTACGTGAAGGTTTGTTCCTCCCTTCTTGCCTTTTGCTGTTGTAGATTAAAGCTACTTCCAAAATGCAGTGTTTTGCCCATGTCAGGATTATGTGTGGGTTGTTGTTTTTTTTTTCTCCAGGCAAAAAGGACTTCTTATGTAGTGATGAGGTAACAGGAATGAAATTACTCTCTTAACAGTGATCTTGAATGAGATCTTAAGGCTATGTTTTTGTAAAGATTTAACAGTTCATTGGGTTAAATATCGATAAGGGAAGGATTAAAGAGACTCTAAGCAAGTTGATCTCTGAGTTTCTGAAGGTCTGCTGTTGCCAAAACCACTTTTCGGCATAAGTATAGTTGTGATTTTTGAGGTTTAGCTAAAAGAAGCAACAATTTCTTCAATAGTTCATAGATGGTTTAAAAGCATGAGGATTCTTCTTTATCTGTGCGGAATTGCTGGTGACAAGCAAGGTAATATCATAAGCATCCATTTAGAAAAAAAAAGATTGCTTTAAGTTAATTGCATAAGACTAGCATCTTGTTTTTAAGCATTGTTCCATCTGCCAGTACTTATTAACTATGAACTTCAGTGAACAAAACTATAAAACACTCTCTCTTCCACTGTAAAATGGCTGTATTTAGAGGAAGGACTGCTTTTATGCAACTTAAAAATTACACAGCAAGATAGGCAGAGGAATGGAGTCATCCATGGATCTTAATAGAATGGCCATTTATATATATTAAATAGATAACTTATGTTATTTTTTCATGAATGTTTTTACATTTTGTATATATAGGGTTTTGAATTGTTTTGTTGTTTGTTTTGTTGTTGGTTTGGTTTGTAAGTTTTAAAACTTAGTTATCTTAGCAGAATATACACTGTCTCAGAATTCTGTTTGACTATCCTTTTTGACTCTGCAAGCAAAGAAATAGTCATATAATGTGCACTATAACCCAAAACCCTGTTCCTTTCTTAAACCCATTCATACAATATGGGATGTTGTTGTAATTGAATGGGCGGTAAACTTCTAAGTGTGTATGATACAATTAATCATTAGAAAATGTGTAGTATTATTGTTAGCAGTTGTAGCATAAGTCCTAGAATAAAATAAGGGGGGGGGGAGGCAAATTCAGGAAATCCTGGGGCTTCCATCTCTTTAACCTAATTGGATTGGTGTCTCTTGTGTTTTGCAGGAACAATTTTCCAGTCTGGAGATAAAGAGGAGGTGGAGATCCGTGGCTGTTCTATTTGGTGTTGTGCACTGATTTGTAAGCATCTGCTGGAGCTCTATGAGAAGAAGAGTCAGGACATGCGTGGAAAGATCAATGCAGTTTTACTTGATTATTATCTTTGGGATTATGCCAGGGATCATAGGGAAGACATGAAACATATTCCATTTCACCGCGTGCGGTGTATATATTACTAAGTCCAGTCTGATATCTATTGTGTTGATGCATTGCCTTTTAAATTGCAATTATTCTTCTCGTACGGTGGCTTGCCAAACTTTCATTTGGAGCTGGCTAAACCAAAACGCTTATTTTCCGATGAGATATTAACTTGCTTTTCTTTTTTTCCTCTGAATCCTTCACTTGCCATGGCTGGAATCAATAAGAGTAAACTTTGCTGGACAATCCATTTTAATACAGAGTTTGTTACACCTGCTTTGAGTTCTGTATTTGTGTGTGTACACATATTTGCACACAGGCCTGTGTGGGCCACAGCCCGCGGGGGGCCGTCCGGGCCCTGCCTGCCAGCCGGGGCCCTACGCCGGCACTTTCTGTTGCTGGCCTTGAGGGAAAACTCACCTCTCGCGATGAGAGCCGAGCTAATGCCTTCGTTGAATAAACAGTGCAGTGACAAAACTCGCACGGAGTACGTATGCATTGTCCCCAGAGCGTGCAGAGCCTGACAACGCGGCGACAAGGAGGCTCCCTCTAGTCCGTGGGGGTTGCTTGCGCCGGCGGCGGCCGGCTCCTACTTCCCTGCCGGCCCGTCCCCTCTCTGCGCTCCTCCAGCCGCCCTGGGGCGCTGTGGGTGGTGGAGCACGAGGTGGTGCCGCTCTGCCGCGGGGGCTGTAGCCGGATGTTGTCACCGGTCGATGTTGCTAGAAGTTGTCACCGTTGCCTAGTGAGGTGCTGTAAACAACGGGGACAAACAAGCCTCCGCTGCCCCGGCCTGCTGCCCTGCCTGCTGCGCCCCTCCGCGCTGGATCTGCGGCAACGGCTGTCGGCACGGAGGGTCTTTGCGGCCTCGCCTGCCCAGTACGCTTGGATTCCAGAGCCCCAGGCGGCTCCCGAGACCCAGGTGTGAACCCATTGCCGGCTCCTCTCGGGTTTGGAGTAAAAGGTGCACTTCGAGACACAGCAAAGACGGGAAATTTACCGTCCAGCTCACCGAAGCTCCCTGCTATCAGTAACCCTTCAGCAGTATGTGCTCGTGCAGCCAAGAGCATGCCTTGTATCGGCATCAGGGTATTAACGTAGCTTTGTCATACACAGTTTTTATAAAATAATGAATAGGATTTCCCTCTTTTCTTTCTTTCTTCTTTTTTTTTTTTTTCCCCTGTGACTTTGCTTTTTTTTAATGTAATTTTAAAAGGGAGGAGGGAATGTTAAAGTAATGCTTGCCAGGGGTAAAAATAATGCATCTGCATAAATAAAAACAGAAATCGACCAAAATGTGTTTTGAATCTGTAGTTACTATGTTTATATAGCTGTTTCTGATGGCCATGTCCTTTGTGATATGAGTCAGATTTCTATCTTTTCCTTTACTTACTTGTTTTGCTTCTGCTTAGTTAATAAAACAGAGGGGTTTTGTTTGGTGGTTTTTTTCAACTTAAGATTGTTTCTCAGCTCTGGATGGCCAAATTCTCAAACTAAATGGAGTGAAATGAAATACAAAACCTCTTCTTTGCAACCACAAGACAACAACTGTTTAAAGCTGTTTGTAAGAAAGGGTACACAGGGAGCAGTATAAGGAACCGTGGTTGCTAAAGCATATAATTGGTAAAAAAAAATTACATATCTGCTTAAAGATGCAGACTAAAATCAGAGGAATGGTTTGCATGTAGAAATTAGATATATTTCAAATCACATCTCCTTTGTGATCAGCAGTGTTTATTAACAAGCTGTTTTGATACTATTGCTTCATATAGTTGTGTTACATCCAGACAGAAAATCAGGCAACTTTCAGATGTAAGGTCTGGAAATTATTAGGGGAAAAATGAATTTATGTATTGATTTCACAGTGATTAATATAGCTGCTTTTATATCAGTTACTTTTCAAGAGTGTAATGGTGTTTATGTATTATTTAGGAAATGTCAACTTTCTAATTCAGCAGGAGATTAATTTTTATTTATTATATAACATGGAAAACTGTTTTTCTTAGTTGCAGACAACTTGTTGGCTATGTGAATCCTGAGCGGGGAGCACAGGAATGGAACCTGGCATGCAGGAGATCCCAGTTAAAGTTGCAGTTCGAATCAGACCTCTGCTTTCCAAAGAAGTGCTTCATAACCACCAAGTGTGTGTGCGACTAGTCCCAAATACACAACAAATTATCATTGGGAAAGACCATGTCTTCACTTTTGATTTTGTGTTTGGCAAAAACTCAACCCAAGAAGAAGTTTATACTGTTTGCATTAAGCCTCTTCTAGTGTCTTTGACTGATGGGTACAATGCTACAGTGTTTGCATATGGACAGACAGGTTCTGGAAAGACTTACACCATAGGAGGTGGTCACATTGGTACGTCAAAGAAAGTTTTGTGGTTTTCCCCATGTTAACATGTAATTTAAACTAGAATTTCTTCCTGAAATGCAGTGTTTTGGAGATTATTGCTTTTTTTTTTTTACCATTAAAATATCTAAATGACTACTTTAGGCAAGTTTGCTTCTTCACTCTTTGCTTTTTTTTTTTNTTTTTTTTTTTTTTTTTTGAGAGAGACACTTCTATGACATCATAGAAGTTCATGATTTCAGTCTTCCACATGTGGATATAGTTTATTCTAAATCTCTTGGTAGGTATTAAAAAATTCCTTTTATTTAGAATCATAGAGTCACAGAATCGGTTAGATTGGAAAAGACCCTTAAGATCATTGAGAGCAACTATAAACCCAACACTACCAAGTCTACCACTAAACCATGTCCCTAAGCACCACATCTTTTAAATAACTCCAGGGATGGTGACTCCACCACTTCCCTGGGCAGCCTGTTCCAATGCTTGACAACCCTTTCAGTGAAGAAATTTTTCCTAATATCCTA
>VWZO01012671.1:25409-36173 GCA_013396975.1 Bucco capensis
TTCCTAATATCCTAACAATTTGAGGTGCTTGCTTCTTGTCATGTTGCTTGTTACTTGAGATAGGGGACCAATCCCCACCTCTCTACAACCTCCTTTTAGGAGGATCTTCCCTCAGCTTCCTTTTCTCCAGTCTAAACAATTTGAGTTATAGATGAAACTAAAGTAAAAGATCAGCACTTCAGAACACTAGCGAACATGTTTAATGCAACACGTTGAAACACAAAACATGTTCTATATGTACAAAATCTAATCACCTATTTTTAAACAATTAAGATGAACTCTAGTAACCGAACCCAAACCTAAGTATTTACACGCTGAATGTGACAAAAAGGACTGGTTCAGTTTGCTCCTTCTATGATGATCACTGTTCACAGAGAAAGATCAAGGTGAACTGCATAGGCTGAATAGACAAAACTACAGACTCTGCTTTTTTCTGAGTCTCAGCAGTAGGAATAAAAAGAGTCCATATTTTTCATAACTTTTGTGACTCTAACATTATGTAATCTAGAATTTGAATCCTATTAATGAATGTAAGTAAATATTCTGAACTACAGGAAAAAAAGATCCTTGGGAACACTGGGGTCTTCAGATTCCTTAGTACATCGAGTAGCAAATCTCACAGACTTCTCTCAATCTTCAGTCTTTGTAATTTATGCAGTGGAATGACTGCAAGCTTCTGTGACATCTTTGCTTGTATTTTAGCATCAATTGCAGAGAATGAAAAGGGCATAATCCCACGGGCTATTCAGGAATTATTTCATCATATTTCTGAAAACCGTAACATTGACTTTGATGTGAAAGTATCTTATATAGAGGTTTACAAGGAAGAACTTCGAGATTTATTGGAGTTGGAGACCTCTGCTAAAGAATTACATATCCGAGAAGATGAGAAGGGAAATACAGGTAGGATTTCCGCTCTTAAATTTGGTGTGTTGGGTTTCAGTTGCATGTCCAAGATATTCTTGCCTTCTCTTGAAAGGGTTTGTTCATTACTAATACTAGAAAAAAAATTAAATATTCAGAACATAAACTCAGTTTAACTGATTTGAAGCAGTTTTGCATTTAGATGCCTGTGAATGATATAAATGTTCCATCAGAAATGGCAACAAATTATAAAGTTGAAAGACAGTTATTGCTACAGCAAATTCTGATTAGAAACACAGTAGTGTGTGATTATTAAGTATTTTAAGGCTAAAGCTTTGCTTCTCCTTTCAAAATTAAATGTTTATTGCACTTATACTGTAAATGTTTACCCCTTTCTCTACAAAATGAGTAGAACTTTTCATTAAGAGTATAAAGTAATATTTATGGAGACTTTGAAATTAACCCTTATCTTTTAATTCTCCTGTCCACTACATGAAAATGCTACAAGAATCCACAGTAGAGATTTTTTAATTCTGAAACTGTATAATATGTTTCGGTTTGCTTATTCTTCATATTCTAATTGTATTTGATCTAATATTAATATACTGTTTACTTGAGCTAGCATGATTTTATTGTGTATCTGGAAGAAGGCACTAATTTAGCACAGTATGACTGCTTCATAAGTATCTCAACATATTTTAAACTATTCTGTAGTTTAACTCTGAGTTAGCTTTAGTAGATTGTACTAGGTCATTTTCCATCATTCATTAAAACAAAGGACAAAAAATACACTTGGTAGGAGTACTGGGTAGAAGTACACTTTCACATTATTAGATTACTAATATTTATTTACTAATAATTACCTGTCCAAATGATATAGAATGTTCTTACCACTGGCTAGGAATTGCATTGGTAATTTCTACTACTAACAATTTTCTTTTTAGTCTTTTTTTTGTTTTGTTAATGTAACTGGCAAGATATCCTTTGAGCTGACTTTATTCATACTTTTTCTAGATAGCAGTAGATGGAAAATTGCATATGGCAATGTGTAAATGAGTAAAGCAGTGTGTTGTGTTTAAGACACTGTTTCAAATGCCATTATACTATAGAGCCATATATTAAATGCCGGTTTCATATGTGTTGTGCCTTGTACTTTTAACATATTGATGTCTTATTTTTCTATAACTATATGCTATGACCTCATAATAATGCAGGCTTGTATGGTTCTCTAATATGTGTTTATAATTTGATTATTCCTAATTGCTGTAAACTTCTGCTGAAGAATTTGGAATTAATTGAATTATTCTTGCTTTCTTTGGTTTGATGTCTGAAGTGATTGTTGGCGCAAAGGAATTCAAAGTAGAATGCACAGATGAAGTGATAAGCCTTTTGGAAAGTGGAAATGCAGCTCGTCACACAGGTACAACACAAATGAATGAGCACTCCAGCCGATCTCACGCAATTTTTACCATCAGTATTTGTCAGAAACAGTTTGTAGAGCCTCAGAAAAATACTGATGCCATACAGGATTCATCTTGCAAATCAGTCCAGATGATTGCTTCAAAGTTTAATTTTGTGGATTTGGCAGGATCAGAGAGAGTGACAAAGACTGGAAATACTGGTGTACGCTTCAAAGAATCAATTCAGATCAACAGTGGTCTGTTGGCCTTGGGAAATGTCATCAGTGCTCTGGCAGACCCCAAAAGGAAAAGTATACATATTCCATACCGGGATGCTAAAATCACTCGTATTCTGAAAGACTCCCTTGGAGGAAATGCCAAGACTGTCATGATAACATGTGTAAGTCCATCCTCATCAGACTTTTATGAATCTTTAAATTCCCTCAAATATGCCAACAGAGCCAAAACCATTAGAAATAAAGCAGTTGTAAATTACAGCCCTAACCAAGACAGGATTGATGAACTGGAACTTGAAATCAAATTCCTTCAAGAAGCTTTGCAGAACCAGCAAGTCAGTAATCAGTATTCACATGACTTAAATCAAGAACAAACTCATATAAGTTTGCTAGAGTTGCAGATCACTCGCCTTCAAGCTCAATGTTGCAGTTACAGAGATTGTGTAGATGAAGCCTTCCCATTTCTGGTTGATTTGAATAATGAAGTTAGGTTAAAAAGAAGTCAGCGGGACAGGTTGCAGAGCTGGATCACTATGGTGCAGGAACTAAGGAAGGAAGCTCTCAGCGTAAAGAAAACTAACAGAGGGACTGAAATCAGCCAAGAGCCACATCACATCACGATTCTTCAGCTAAAGAGGGAACTAAAGAAATGCCAGGTATTTAATTATAAGTTGATTATTAAAGTAACTATATGGAAGAGCAGTTTGCTAAAACTTGAATTCAGTTTCAAAAGATGAAAAACTTTAACACTTAACTGTAGTTCATTTGACAATTTAAATTTAATTCACAATCTTGTGTAATTTTGTTTGCCTAATTTCTGGGACATAGCTTTATTTTAATGGATGATTGAATAGATGATCATGATATAGATCATTAAAGTAATGTTATGTTGTGGCTAGCCAGTTTCAAAATGATTCTGTGATGTTGATCTGTTTTATCTGTGCTAGTGTGCTAGATCTGACTGGGATGTTAATTTTCTTCATAGCCACTCGTACCATGCTGTATTTTAGATTTGTGACCATTACAATGCTGATAACACACCAATGTTTTAGGTCTGGCTGAACAGTGTTTTCACAGTGTCATGTCTTCTCTGTTTCTACCTCTGCCCACCAATGGCTGAGGGGTGCAAAAAAGGTTGGACACACACAGAGAGCAAAGCAGATGACTCAAACCAACCAAAGAGATATTTCACATGATGTGACATGCTTAGCAATAAAAAGTGAGAGGAGATGGTTGGTTTACAAAGGCTAGCCATATTTTGTCTGGGAAGTGTCTGGGCATCAGTTGGCCTTGGGAGATAGTGATTGCCTTTGCATCATTTGCTTTGGTTTATTTTATTTCTCTCATCTTCCACTACATCTTTTTTTACCAAACAATCGCTATCTTGGTGTGGTTGTAATAAGCTGTGTTTTAGATTTGTGACCAGTACGATGCTGATAACACACTAATGTTTTAGGTCTTGCTGAACAGTATTTGCACGGTGTCAAGGCTGTTTATCGCCCCAGTAAATAGCTTGGGAGGTGCAGCAAGGGTAGGCACAACAAGGCAGATGACTCCAACCAACTAAAGAGATATGTCATGCCTTATGACATGCTAAGCAACATAAAGAGAGAGGAGGAGGGCTTAGGTATATTAGCTGCCTTTTGCTCAGGAATTGGCTGAGCATTAGTGGGAGGTGGTGAATAACTGGTTTTGTATTAATTGCCTTTGCATTACTTGTCTTGTTTTCTTTCTCTTTTCTTCCACTTCACCTTTATGTACTGAATGATTTTATCTCCACTCACAAGGTGTTTTTTCTTTTAGTCTTCCTTTGCTTTTCCCCCATCCCTCTGGGGTTACAGTGGGAAGAAGTGAGTGAGTGGCTATCTGAGCTTAGCTGGTGACTGGGATTAACCCAAAACAACTACTTTTAGTTGTCCTGTAAAGTCAGAAATTGTTTTGAATCCTGCAAATGAATGAATCTGTCAGAAGCGTTTCAGATGTAACTACAATGCAGGTATTTTCACAGGTATCAGTGTACTTACAGATAACTGATGGGCAAAGTTTTGCAGTTTATATATAGTATTTAACACTATGCCTGTAGCTCACTGAGTTTCTAAACTATTTACAGATTTCGCTGTCCTATCCCATTTCTAATGCTTGCTTTTTTGTTGTGTATCAATTTTCTGCTTTTTGATGCCATCATACTTCTTTACAGTTTTTTAGCTGAGCTGAGAACTTCAAAACAAGGTTTGGAAGCCTCCTTCAATCACTATTGGATTATTTATCCACAAGAACGTCTGAAGAAGCATTCTTATGGTTCCTTTAGGCTGTTATCTGAGTGGCAGAATGAGGACAGCTGTCCTTATTTTTGTTTTTGAGAAGTGTATTGATTATATGTATGATTATATATATATATATATATATATATGGTTGATGCTGAGATCATATGGCTACATCTCACAGCACCCTAAAGATAATAATTTGATCTAGGTATCTACTTCAATAAAGTAGCTTTCGTTATGGGTACATTATTCCCTTTGGAAGAAAGAAACTTGTCAGAAGAAAATCAATAGATGAAATAGAAGTAAAGAAATAACTAGTAGAAACCACAGATAAGCACTTAGAGAAGTTGCCATATATACCTCAAAACTTTGCAGTTCTGATTGCATCTTTTAAGAACAAATGTGGTTTTGTTCGTTTGGGTTTTGGTTGGTTGTTTTTTTTTCCTTTTCCAACTCTAAGAATGATAATGTCCACTTTTCCTCAGCTGAACTTTTATTATTTAGCAGGCTTTAGTTACAGATGAAGAAGTATTTAGCCAGAAGGATCATGAACTGCAAATACTGCAGAATCAGATAAAGACACTAGTACAGGAAAATGAAGAACAACTGGAATCTTTAAAGGAGGCTCAGGAAACACATAGATTACAGGTATTTTTCTCTGGTACATATTACATAGATCTGTGTTGAACCACCCTTCCACTGTATGTATGCATTCATTATTTCAAGATAAGCCCCTCAGGATTTTTTTTGGATGTAAATACCTGTCAATTTTATGGGCATTTTGGTTGAGTTAAAACTGTATGAATTGAGTTCATCTTGTGGATAAAGCTCAATAGTGTGATTTCTGAAGTTTGTTTATCACCCTACCTGTGCCAAAGCCTTCATACACATCATGAGGTGAATCATTCACCCTGTCCATGCTTCCTAAAGCATTACACATACCGGATGTATTACTATTTGAAAGGCCTTTAAGGATTCTTTAGAATCTAAAACAGACTATAAAGATCCTATAGAATGCTTTAATTGAAAGGTTGTATAGAAACATTTTATAACCTTATGAAGAACTATTGTTCCTTTTTGACTTTATAAGGCAGAATTTCATCATAATTCTCTGAGCATTTATTATTAGAAAAAAAAAGAGTGACATAGTGAATACATTGCTTGCCTCCTTCCTTCTCTAGATCTTGCGCTTGCTAAGGGAATTATGACAGGTAGTAAGTATATAACATTTCAATGTCCAGGAGTCTGTATATAGAATAGTTAATAAGTTTCTGGTGGTGGTGTCACGTGGATAATAAACAAATTGTTTGCTGACTTTTTAAAACAGAAAAGCATAAATATGGCTAGCTAGTACTCTTCTCATTTTCCTTTTTCTCCCTTTTCCTCTTCTTTGCTGATGGCTTGGGGAGAATCAGTGAATAAAAGGTAAGTATTCTAGTGATCATCTTTTTCTTCCCTCTGGCTCTTTCTTTTCTGTAACCTCTGGCTAGATTTTTTTTTTAACCTGTACAGCATAGTGTCAACTTTTTAGACGGAGATAATGCTTATATAAATCATGGAGGATACAAGGCAGAGGTAATGCACAGAGGCAGTCATGGTGTGGATAAAAGATCATGATTGTTTCAGTGTCAGAGACAAGAGAGAAACTTGAGAGCTCTCAGGCACCATGTTGGTTCTTAATCCACTAAACACCACTTTTATTTAAAAAAAATATAAAATAGGTAGAAAAATGAAAAGCAAGTCCTTCTGTCAAATATTTTAAGTTGTAGTCACAGGAAAATGTAATTTAGTGATATGTGATAGAAAAAGATCTTTAGAAGTAAAAGGTACTAGATAAGTGTTAAATGGTTATACACATGTATTCATGTAACAAGTGTTGCACTGTGGGATGTACATACAAGGGTATCAGGGACAAATAATCTTAAAAGAGTTAAATAATAGCTTCAAGATGCATCAGTTGGCCTTTACTGCTTCCAAAATCATCATAAATATGATATTCATATGTATATTCTGTTTTCCTATGACACAGGACTATTACATACTTTATTCCAACAAAATGTCAATTTGCAAGGCATTGTCTATGTTTGTTTGGAAGAAACTTGTAAGAAAACAAGATACAAAGAATGAATAAAAATTTATTCTTCAAAACGCTTTCAGTCCACTATTAGTAGCTATTCTTCAACTTTCCTATTGGTACGAGGCCAGATTTTAAAGGCACTTTTAGAAGAATTGAAAGGAACAGAAGGAGTTAAAAATGGATATAATCTTGGCCTTAGGGTTAAGGTGCAGAACAATGCACAGAGACTCCTGTAGGAGAAGCAGATAGTAAGTTCTCCAGACTAGCTTTACCAACAGAGTTGAAGCTGGATAGCAGACAAAAAGGGAGCCTGTACAAGGCATCCTGGAATTATGTACATGTTTGTGTTTATTAATACAAATAATCTTTAAAGTGGAACTTCTCAAGAGGAAGCTTATATACATACCTACTTACTGTGAGCCCATGTGTTTTATTTGAACATTTTTGTTGAATTCCCATATTATTTCTCCATAAACACAGGTAAAAGCAAGTACAGCCTGTTAAATTTGTCATCTACTTCTCATTAGATGCCTTGATATTTTCTGGGACTGGTTTTTCTAGACAAAAATGTGTCTAAAATTTATTGGAGTTGGGATGTGTGTATTAGATTTGATGATATGTGATAGCTTTAAAATAAGATAAGATCAGTGTTTATAGAGCCATTGTGCTATCTACTCTTTTATATGGTTCCGAATCATGGGTCATCTATCGCCACCACCTACGTCTCTTGGAGCGCTTCCATCAGCGCTGTCTCCGTACAATCCTAAACATCCACTGGACAGATTATNTGATAGGGTTTTCAGTTTGTTGCAGAATTTGCCTGTACACTGCAGAAGATTCATGACCTTTATAAGGAATTTAGAAATAGTGAATACGATGCAGAGCTCATAATCAGCAGCAAATTGGCTTTGTTTTTTTTCCCCATAAGAATGAGAAAATGGTGGAACAGCAAATCCTTATTGATCAGCTAAAAGAAAAATTAGAGAAGTTTACAGATGTGAAAACTTGGGACTTTTCAAGTGCTTGTGTGGATGGGACATCAGTCTTGGCATCTGCAAAGAGGCCATACAGTGTCCCACTCACAAAGAATCTGCTATACTCCGTTCACCCACCTTCAGGGACAGAGACCCAAAAGGTAAGGTGTACCCAAATGTTACATTTTTTTTCCTTTACTTTGTAGTGTTTATGGTTTATTAATTAGACCTGGCATAACAAATTATGATGGCTTTCTCAGATGCTATTCAGCTTCCCACTAAAGACTCTGAAAAATTACATTTTAATGTCTTGCAACATACACTATGCCATAATTGTCCAAAATGTTCAGTCTTAAAATGCTGAAGCTGTAGTCCTCTCTGGTGTTTTCCTGCAGCTTTTTAGGGTTCATATATAAATCATTATCAAAAATTAATTATTCTTATTGATACAATGAATGCATTGGATACTGAGTTGCTAACCATGCTGCCTTTCACATTTGGGACAACTGCTCTAAGCTCTTGCAAAACCTTTTATTACAGAGGTATTCAGAGTTATTATAGAAAACCTCTGTAAATTTGCTTACAGGCTCAGGTGATGACAGACTTTTAAACAGAAATATTCTTAAAACATCAGTAAGGAATTGCTACATTGTTGCAAGTAGGTTTTTACCTACCATTTCTTTTGCATGCTTTTTGACAGGTATATATCAGCCTCCCTGCTTTCTCTGTGGCCTGGGTAATGGCAGAATTCCGTGCTCGCAGCCAGATGATACTGAGCAACATAGAAGATCAGGATAAAGTCCTTCACTGTCACCTCTCTGATGAGAGCAATGAAGAGGAAGAAAATATAGGCAGCAAGAAGACCTCATTTAAGTAAGTTTTTTATTATTCTTTAATTTTTTTGTTATAGACAAATTTATAGCAAAGGAAGTATTACTTCCTAATCTGGCCATAATATAAGATTATTTGTGACATTACTTACAGTAAATTTGTGGGACAAACTGAACATACTACAAAATCAGTTTAATAAACATAGAGTTTTGATTTAATAAAGATTGCCTACTCCTTGTTTTGGACCAGAATCGACCATAAAAGATCGGGAGGGTAGAGAGGTGGAGAGTAGGTGGGGAAGAAGGTAAAAATGCTTATGTGAGTTTAGGATTCTTCTCTGTTAAGATCATGTACTTTGCAGGAAGCGGAAAGAAAAAAGAATCCCTGTGTGTTTGTAATGTAGCATGTTTTCGTTCTTCCTTAGGCATTCCTTAAACAAACCATGGACAAGAAAAGAGGCTTCTCCATGTGTTCTTCGTGATATAAGTGACATGAAGTGTCAAGCAGACAACTCTGGTTTATCCAATAAATTTGTGCTACAGACTGACATAACCACAGGTAAAATGGAAGTCACAAGAGCAACTCATATTACAATATTAGAATATGCAAGAATGTCTTCAGCACCTCTGATTACTTCTTCCAGCAAAATACATGTTTTTAATACAAATATTTTTTTGTTATAGCTCAATACATGCTTTCAAGATTCTCTTGTTTTTCAACTTTCTGAAACTGTCAGTGACCTTAACATTTATTCTTTTTTCCCCCTTAGGGTCTTGAAATGCTAGTGCACACCATCCTTTCTTTTCCAGTTCAGACAGATGGCAGAGAAAAGACTCTTGCACAATTCTCTCCTTTTGATTCTTTAACTTTGTATGGAAGATCTCCATACATACAATGTTCCAGAGCAATATCTTTTAGATACAGAGTGTATTCCAGATTTTTAACCTCTGTACCGCTTTGTTTTCTTTAAAGGTGAAGAGATTGACAGCCTCCAGAAAAGTCATGTTTATAACATGCAGAAGTTAAAGAATTCAGAGTTGAGACTCACTAAGGCCAAGCAAAAAATAAGAGAACTTGCACTTAATATCAAAACGAAAGAGAAACTTGTTCAGGAAATAGTAAGAACAGGTAACTGGCCACTGGAGGGAAAAGGGTTAAGAAGTTCAGAAGCAGAGGAAAAAGCACAAAACTTCTTAAGTCCTGCATATCTTAGTGGTTTTGTAATTACCTCATGCAAGAATACTTGTACTAACTTAAGGATTCGTAACTTTCATTAATTACTTGCTGTGATTGCACTGAAGGCTGTAAATTTTGATTACAGCCTTCATTGATTATTAAGACAAAAATAGAGTAATAAATAAACAAACCACATATTCTTCTGGAAAAAGCAAAATTTATAAAATAAGCCATTTTGGCAAAAACTACAGTAGGCAGAAGAATTTGACTTTATTTGGCACTCAGATGGCACTTTACTAGGTGACATCTGGTGACTGACTCACGAAGAATTCAGATTTAAGACTCCTTTCTTTAGCTGCATTTTAGAGTTAGAAAGGAACCATATGTTCCATTAGGGTTGGAAAATGTCTTAGAAATTGTTGGTAGAGCCAGAATGAAGTAAGTAATTATTCAACTACAGAATTAAGTATTACATTTCAACTCATTATCCTGTTGTTTTTAAACCACTTGGATACGGTTTCTTTAAGGTAAGGATGCTCAGTTTGTCAGTAGGCAATATTCTTTGAAGATAAGTAAACTGGAGCAAGAATTTGAGCAGACCAAAATGGAAATGGCTGAAACACAAAAGCAGCTTCAGGAGCTGGAGAGTAAGGAGCTGGGAGACATTCCTGAGAAAGCCAGGTTACAAAAAGAGTTCCAGAAGAAGATGGATGCAGCTAAGATGAAAGTGCAGGTATTTCTGATCTCTCCACTAAGATTTGCAAATCTGTCTCTATCACCTTTTGAACCTTAAAGAACTCTCATCAGTCTTACACATTAGAAGCTGGTTGGATTGAAGCAGCTCATGAGAAAATAATATTATACTCAGAATACCATTTAACATATACGTGATTAGATACCCTGTAAGGCCCTCCATCTAAAAGAAGGACACTCTAATTAAAC
>VWZO01012677.1:0-14626 GCA_013396975.1 Bucco capensis
CCAACTTATCAACAGCACCCCATAGCTTAGTTAAATGTCGGAGGTCAAATTAATGAACACAGACTCTGCATCTCAGGGTGTATCATCAGAGACAAGTTTATTCAGCAAGACTCACAATATTTAGCTTGGGAGACGGGGCAGGTAACACAACCCAGACAGGCCATGTCAATCAAGTGCTTCTGCCCGTGTTACAAACAAAGAGAAACCAGCCCTACCCCACCGGGCAAGGGAGGAAGAGCTATTATGGGCATAATAGCTGAGTGATTCAGAAACAAAAGATTGGCTCACAGAGACAATCTCTCCCTTTGTATCTTCTGATGTCTGCACACTCCCACATGTTCATGTTGGTCTGCTCAAATCTGCAAGCTTTCCTTCTGCTGGTGGTTCAATATTTTTTCATATCAATACAGTTAAATGTAATATATTTGGTTAGAAAAAAATCAGACTCAAGTCTCCTCATTCCTGGTCCCAGTCTTTCAGGTAGATTTTATGTGTTTATTTATATGTACATATATATTCATATACCACCCCAAGATGCCAAGGGTTGTCACTTTGCATTTTACAGCCACACAGTTGACAGTTGATCAGATCCATTTGGTTTCAGCTTCTGTCTCCAACCCCCACAATATCAATCCCTTCAAATGTAAACAAGATGTTCAAAAAACACAGAAACATTTAGTAGAGCATAATGAATGCATAATAAATGCTTAACTCTGTATAATTCAGGTAAATATGCCTTGTTCCTGAATGTTTGATTTTATCCTTTGTAGAAATGGAGCCAGCATACAAACATGTATAATCCAGCCTTTGGGTTAGTTCCCAGAGTTCATCATTCTTTCAGTGAAATTGTAGTGAACCACTGAAGCATCTTACACTGATATTAGAATTTTCATACACAACACACTGTCAGGCATTACTTAGCTTTTTAAAGCTGGTTTACTTTTTCCATTTCAAATTTACATTCTGGTTAGCTGTGGATAACCTGATGTAATAATGATTTCAGTTTTTCACTGATTTCCTTCACTCTATTGTAAATAAGATTCAAAAAATAGGAAGTAGATCAAAATGTGTCCTTCTAAGAGTAGTATGTGGTCATAGATTCATAGATTCATGCGCTCTAAGGGTATGTTTGAAGAACTGCCAGCTCTGATGAGTTCCTTTGTCCCTGAGGACAGCATCCCAGGGGACCTCACCCATCAATTCTCTCACCAGTTGGAAGTTTGCCTTCCTGAAATTCAAAGTTCTTACTTTGCTCTGTGCCATGCCTGTGCTTGTAGTGATTATGAACCTGACTAAGGCATGGTCACTACATCCTAGACTTCCCTCTATCACCATGTCTTTAATGAGGTTTTCTTCATTGGTCAGAAACAGGTCTAGCAGTGCTTTATCCTTGTTTGGTTTATCTAGAACCTGTGCCAAAAAGTTATCATTCATAAACTCCAGGAGTCTCCTGGACTNAGTGTTAGCAATCACATTATCACCCTATTCATTCAGAGGCCAGTTCATTACCTGCCACTTAGAACTCCAGAATGGGTTGAAGAATCAAACTGTTAATCTTCCATGACACTTTTTCTCTTTATATGAACAAGTATTCAGCAGAGCAGAAAAAGAAACCATAATGTCCTTCTTCCTGCATAAATCTCTTAACTGGCGAACTGGGAGACTAAAGAGAGATTTTTCACTGTTTTATACTGGTTTACTGACTGTTAAGCATTTTAATCAAAATGGAATAATTCTAAAATTGACTTTATGGTCACCCACTTCAAAATTAGGTCTAACACTGAGAAATCCTTCTTTCTTTTGTATATTTTTTCCTCTTCTTTTGTTTCCTGAAAATTCATTTCTGATCCAGTGTCAAGGAAACCAAACTATCTCTAAGTTGGCTGTGGATTATGAACTCTGAAATAACTTAGTGAAATTGCTACTTTCCTTTCAAAATCAGCATCATTAAATTGATGGTGCCCAGTCATCATGTGGCCACCCCTGTCCTCAAACTTCTCTCCCAGTCTTCTCTACTGGAAGCTCTGAACATGCCTACCTCTGGAGTATAACAGAGCATCAGCAAAGATAGTTCAGGCTTTCCAATAACTTTCCAAACCTGGAAGAGTGAAAGACATTTAGGTTAAAAACCAGATTTGACAAATACTGTCGTCTTACACAACTTTCAGACATCATGTAATATATCTTAAATCTTTCCAATAAGGTAGTTCATAACATGAATAATTGCCATTTACACATGTTGGCATCAATGCACAAGGCAGCAGAGCCTCCATGTTCACCCAAGGGTACCTCCTAGAGTGTGATCACATACACTGTGCCCAGACAGCTCAAACCCCAGGAGTTTTATTCTGTTTGTCATTCTGGTGGAAGGAATCTAATTGGCAAGAAGTCACCCTTAGATTTGTAGTGACATTTCACCTGCCTTGTTTGTGCTGCCACCTCCTTCTTCCTTCTCAGGGGAGTTGAAATGTTATGCAAGAAAAGATAGTTAGTTCCTCTCTGTCCTTAATGGGGGGAGATGACTCCACTGCCTGCAGACACAACAAATGGACTCTCAGATCCAGGCAGCTGTCAGCAAGCAGTAGCCTGCTAGCTCGTCAAAATATTTCTTCATAATAATTACACCAAAACCATTTATACTTTAATCCAGCTCTGAATATTAGATTAATTTAATTTCATTTTTTCCCCTTCATTTAGCTTTCTATTCTTGGAACAAGGCTGCTTAGACTTTTCAAGCATTTTTTTGTCATTTTAAATAGATTAATTTTACAGGCTATATTGGAAGAACATTTATGTTTTTAAAGTGGTTTATGCCTCCCTTATATGCTGGGTTTTTCAGTGGCTGAAAACAGAAAGCTCTTTCCCTTATCACGTTTCACCACACCCTTACATTTCACATAATGCTATGACACAGAACTATCTCAATGCAGTGGGACTATTGTGGATTTTCTTTCCAGCTCTGTCTCTTAAAGAACACCAGAGCATTTGTTTAAAGTGAAAAAAAATAAAAAGAGCTAAATTCACTAAATCAAAGATGTTGCACATTGTATTTTCATGTGGCAGAACTGAACCCCTACACCTCTGCAGAGAGATTCACATCACTGAAGTAGAGGCAATGCTACTGCCACTTGCCTTTCCTTTGGGTTTCTGCCAAGAAGGAATAGCTCGTTATTGATGCAGGTCTCAAACTCTGTTCAGGATGTTCATTCCAGACAGACTAGCTCTTTTAGTGGCAGTATTGGCTTCAATCCTCTGACAGGGAGGGGATTGAGACTGCTTTCCAAAAGACTTTCTTCTGCTGAGGACTAATACTAGACTTACCATAAATGGTACCAGAATCCAGGGAAAACCCAAAATAAACTCATATGTACAGAGATGAAAACTACAATTTCCAAAACCTGGTGTTGTCTCCTGTCCATTTAATTTTTTGTGACTTTGCAAATAAAAAAGAACTGATTGTGTTATCCATAATTTTTATTCAGTTGATTTCATATCATCTATGTACTTAAGACATTAAATTCGACTATGGCACATAAATCTCCACAGATATGATTATTCTATGATAACGGCATGCCCGGTTGAGCCTTATTGCCTAATTAGTAGTATACAAGGAAATATCTGTGCTTGTTTTGAGATTAGCATCCTGTTTCCTCAGTAACAAGAAATATTTTCTTGACATGCTCAAAGCTGTTAATATTGGTATGCTTGCTTATGCAAACTATGAATGTAAAAAGATCCTGTTTGGATAGGCAGTGAAAATCTAAAAAAAACAGATATTTGCAAAGTTAATGTTTTCTGTGAGATTAGAGAACATCTTGAAGCCTAGTTCAGTGTTCATTTGCAGCAATACAATGCAGGCACATCTCTGCTGATTTGCAAAGCTAAAAGTCAGCACATAATCTGGTCTGTCAGATACACTGTTACTGTAGATGCCACGTATAAGATGTATCTGAAGAAATATGTCTGCCAGCTTAGTTAGAAGCTGAATATCCCATATTAATATTTTTTACAAATAGACTGAGAGGAGCATCTTGGATGTCTAAGAACACATGCAACCTGCTAGTGAGTGGGGCTGATCTCCCCAAACTAGTTGGCCAGAGTGCATTTAGGTGATTTGGGAATTTTTCCAGTTTTGCCAATTTCTTTCAAGGTTCTCCAAGCAGCAAGGTGAAATCCTTAATTCTTCACAATCCTGCAACTCTTGGGGCAGCTTTTGGGTCACATACAACTTCCACACTTCTTCCTAAATTCACACTCCAGAGAAGAAAATACGCCTCAGTAGATTGACTGAGAATCTCAGCAATATTTCACATCACACAGGGATCTACATACAAGACTTCCCAGCCACAGGACATGACAGGTTTTTGATATGAAAATATATAAGAACTTTAGGCACAGTCTGAAAATCACTTGTGGTCTCCTGTGGCCCCTGGTGCGATAACTGTGCCGACAGCAGAGGGAGCATTAAACTCATTGCCCATGAGAAAGTGTGGGGAGTGATACCCATGTTCCTAGAATCCTTGCATGGGTAGGATGAGCTCATTAGCCTTCTGGCAGTCATCCTAGGAGAAGGACAACTCTGATTATGAGGAAAGGCTGAGGGAACTGGGACTGTTTAGCCTGAGGAAGAGGAGACTCAGGGGGGACCTTATCGCCCTCTACAACTACCTGAAGGGAAGTTGTAGTCAGGTAGGGGTTGGGCTCTTCTCCATGGTAGCTAGTGNGCCTAGCCGTACGTACAAGACCTATACCACTACTTAACTTTAGCTTTTGCTAAGGGAAATATTTTACCAAAAGAGTGTCTTGTGTTTAGAAGAGTTTCAATTTCTGCAGGAAGCATTAAATCAGTACTGACAGATGTCTGTATTTGCACAGAATTTTTCAGTGTGCAATATTCTTTTCTCTAGCTTCCCTATAAACTGTTCCTTGCCTCTCAGCTTCACTCCCCCCATTCTAAAGCTCATTTCTGTCAGCATCTTTGTTCTGGCCCTTGTCAGAAGCTAACTCTCTGCCAGTCACAAAATACCACCTCTATTACCTACAAATAACTGGCTAGTTCTAGAGGTTATGCACATCATATATCTGCAGGAAGTTGCTTCTTAGTTAATCAGAAGCTAAATGCTGGTTCCTGAGGTCCAACAGAGAGGTTCCTGGACCAGACACAGTGATAGGTACAGAAGGTATAGTATTTGAGAGGTGTAAAGAACAAAGCCAAGCTGGACAGACAGTCAAGACTAAGAGAGACAGAGTTAAGACTAAGCCTTCCAATGGTGTCATCTATGAAGAATAAAGACATCCTTTTCTCACTGAAATGTGGAAAAACCAGTTTCTTCAACAGTTACTGTAACATTTTCATGGACTGCACGAGTGCAGAAGCTCAGTGCGGCCATGGATTCACCTGATTCTACCAATTATATGTAATATAAAGGGATCAGGTTTAGGAACAGTGGCAATTTTTCCTCCTTTCCATCAGGACACAGATCCTCACAGTAGTCATCCATGAAAAATGATCCTAAGGGATAATGTCTGCGTTAAAATTCAAAGAAAACTACATGTAGACATCAGGATTGACTTCTACTTCCTTCAGTCTCTCATTTAATCTCTCCAGTATCTCCTTAGCAGCTTTGCAGGTGTCTAATTATTTTTCCTTTTTTTTTCCTCTGCTTTCTGCTCTGCTCCACTCTTTTTTTCTTCTTTTATAGTAAGATTATATTCCCTATCATCTTATTCCTTTCCAGGAAAGGATTTCATTGAGATACAAAGGCTGTCACTGTGCCCTAGTGCCTTATATGTCCTCTTTCCCAGAATATGCAAGGATTCCCAAGCTAAGTGACCACTGCCATTAGCATCAGGCACATAAGCCACCACCCCATGTCTTTCCAAAGTATGGCACTGAGTACATGTTAACACCTCTGACCAGGGCAAAGCAGCCAGCCACTGTGTTGCACCTAAGGGAAGATACTCTGGAAGTCTTAATACTTTATCACCTACCACCCATGAAGCAAGGAGGTTAATGCATGTGAAAAGTAATGAGATGAATGTGAGTTCAGATTATGATGTGTACTAACAGCCAGTTAATAGCAGGATATTGGGCAAATGAGTGGGACACCAAAGAATGCTTCCCAAAAGTTCTCTGCACTTGTGCACGCTAATGGTCACTCTACCTTCTTCTGTGTGATTTCTCCATGCTTTGCCTCACTTTTCATAGACATTACAGCTGTATATACAGGTGAAAGGAGTTACTTGGTTTTGTTTTTCAGTCCTGTCAATTCCTTCTTTGTTGATGTACTGGACCACTCCCTGTAGAATATTCTTCCTTATCTATTTGAAATATCTTCCCTTTTCATGTTGATTTCCACAGGCAGTTTAAAATGTGAATCCTTTCTATTTCAATTACGCTACTGCTCTCAGTGTCTCAGAAGGCATTTCTGTGCTCCTTCCTTCTTACTTATGTTTCTGTCTCCTGGACATGCAACTATCCCAGTCCTTCCTGACCTGTTCCTTCTAGACTTGCATTTTTCAGCATTAAGCCTGACAAAACTCCCAAAGGACTTTCTGAATATACCTTCACAAATTCGTAATATAAAGACACTGAACAGAGCAATTCTTGACATAGGTCTGACTGAACTACTCCACTGGACAGGAAATCCTCCTCTTTTGGGGACACAAGAGGAATTAAGAACTGAGTTAGTAGACATGGTCACATCTTCAGTCTACAACAGACAGTCAGATGAGTCATGGCACCTGTGGAAACCTGGGAATTGAGACCTGTTTCTGCTGCTTTTTGGTTGTCATATAGGTGCAAGTTATCAACTGATACAGAATTTTATTCAGCTTAAACTGAAATTGAGATCGAGTTTCATATCATGTACACCCTGCAGTGATTTCAGGCATCTGAAGAAGATGTTAGCTATATGCCACATCATGGATTTGATGTCATCTGACAAAGATACTGTGCTGTCTGAAAACTAATACTTATGTCAGGGTGATCTACCATCTCCAGTACTCCAGGAATTCCAGTTCTCAAGTTGTCCTAACTTGCCTTGCATCATTTGCATTGACAATTGCTCCCAGATATTTACTTATTTATCCATTTTAACCACTTTCAGCTTTCTATCTCCAGGATTAAACAAGCCAACAAATCCTTTTGTCCTGAGTTCAAAAATTTAAACCTAAAATTTATCTAATGTAACAAAGGCTACATGGGAACATTAGGCACACTCTGAAAATCACTTGGGGTCTTCTGTGGTGCGATAACTGTNGGGAACAAAACAAAAAGGTTGTTTTTCTCATGCATTTTATTCTGATTTTTTTTCACTATGCAAGTATAAATCCATTTTATATCAACTTCTGATTTTGAAAACCTTTGGTTCTTATATCCCTGTCAAAACTTAGAAACTTATTAAATCACAGGTACGTACCCAGACATCTGCATTAAAAAACTATATATATCCAGAAATTATATTTTATCAAAAAATATATTATATGAATAGGCAGTAAAGAAGGATCCAAAGCAAACACCAGTCTTTCTAGGGGAAGCACAATTATTCCTTGAGTATCAGTAGGCACACAGCTATTAACTGTATTGCAAGCACATATCTGCACAACAGAATCCACAAAGTGTTCCACAAGCCAGTGTGGGTACCAGCAGGAGCATTGTCTTTGTTCCCTCCTACTTCTACCACTACACTTTTCACCATCTTCTATGCGTTTCCTGTGGGGTACATCATCTTCCTCTGCAGACTATTGTTACCACAGCTGATCTGTTTCCACTGCCTTCAATAATCTTCACTCAGCGAAAGTGCTGTGCTATGCACATTGCACTGCTTTCCTCACTGTCTCATGCTTCTACAGTTGGACTGTTTCTGCACCACTGGGCATACTGCATTAAGCCATCTGACTTATGTGTGACCCCTATTCAGTTTGGAAATTTTAAAGTCAGTAATAGCACTCTCACCTTTAGGTGCAATGCATTTTGCCATCCATATAAACAACCTCCTATGAGATAAGTCAAAGCCTGAAATATTCAGTTGAATCCTGCAAGAAACATAAACCCAATTGCTTCTCAGGAAAGTTCTCTTTTTTTATTTTTTTTTCTCCCTTTAAGTTCCACATCACAGAAAACTGTTTCTTAGTTCTCTTAAATTAAGTTCACAAAGCCACAAGCACTGTTTCCAGTAACACAAGAATCACAGGAGTTTCCAAATATGGGAAGATTAATTTTGAGACAGTTTGCTTGGTCCACATCACTTTATTTTAATCTTGTTCATTTGTCACTGACAACATCACCTGCTGAGCTAAAATGTTTTTTAGACTGAAACTGGAGGATGGGCAACCAAGATTAATGGCCCACGAATAATGTTAGCAAATGATTTTCTTTGACCAGCACTGAATTCTCATTGATGCTATTGTTGGATAGCACTAGGAAACTGTAGATGGAAAACAGTGCATATTTTCCCTTTACAATATTTCATTTTAAGTTGTCTGACCCCCAAAAGTTGTCAGATTCATCACTTAAAGACACCATCTGCTGACCTGTCATGGAGGGTGGTCAGAACTGTCACAGTGGAGCATTTTTTTTCTCCCAGATTTGTGTATAAAAGCAACAGTAGAAGTAAAGTTCTTATTTAAGAAACAGACCAACATTTAAAAGAGCTGCCCAGAAAGGACCTCTTAGTGCAAAGAAATCTGGGAGCCATGCACGCAGGGAACTCTGGGGTATCTCGTATTTAATACCAGTGCAAGGCAAAAATACTTCCTCTTTTGTCTTCACTTCATCCTGGGAGCACAAGTTCTGGTATTGGATTTGTGTGTGCATATACACACACACACTTCATTTTCTTGTTATTATTTTCATTAAAGTAGTTTAAGTTTCATTTCTGATTCACAAGTTTCTCTTGCTCTCTTAATTTCCCCTTTTCCTCCCCGAAGTGGGTAAAGTGGATAATAGAGGATATCCATCACTGGATTGGTGGTTGGTTCAGTCCTAACCCTTGAGAACTCAACATGCATATTTCTGGTGCAACTGTTTTTCAGTCAGAGCAGCTCAGACATGCAAGATTTCTTACAGGGCTGCTTATGATTTTAGTTAGATATTCAAGAGATGTGTCTGCCAAATGTTACTCCTTCTGCAAAGTATTCCAGCAACAAACATCTAGGCTCCCTATTAAACTAAGAAATGGTTTTCTGAAATACCTTAAAATTCTCTTAGATCATTAATGATTTTGCATTGTAACAACAAAATTTTTATTGTGTTGTTCTTATGCACTGAAAAACTATATTAAAGAGATAGGGTCCAGAGCTGCAACTATGGAAATTACAGCCTTAACTGTAAATGAATAGTAAATACAACTTAAATATAATTCTGTCAATAATTGTTTTATATGGTCTCCTGGTTGTGTATACATATATGCAATAAATTAATATCTTTGTTTCATGAAAGCTCATCTCTCCCCTCCACAAAAATAAATTCATCCTGTATCCAGCAAATGCTAAGCAGTCCTCAGACAAGGCAGTCACTCATCCTTTAAGACATATTTCCTGTTCCTGTGCTCAGGTTCTACCATGTAATGAGAACTGGCTATTTCAGATTTGTTTACTAGCTTAGGTGAGAAGAGCCTCAGGGACCATGAGGCTCAGATGCTTCATTCTTTGAGTCAGCAGACACTTCTTTCTCTGTGACAGCCCATAGGGGAAGAAAAATAACAATAATAACTACAAGAAAATTCAAGGTGAAGCACATTTGTATCTTTTTCTACCAAACAGTATGTTGTTCTGAATAATTTGAGAACTACATAGATGAGAATAGGACTCATAAGAGGGTTGGTAAGCTGTTTCCATGAGGAAATATTTTCTTGTTCTACAAATCTGTTAGGTGAACAACTCTAGAAAGTTTCTAGAAAATTGTTACAACTTCCAAAACTTTACCCAAAGAACATTAGGCAGATAATTCCTCTGTCTGAAGTATTCTTTGGACAGGACCAAAGGACTCCTTCCCTCTTGTCATGGCTATTCATCTGGACTTCTAAATAAAGAACATATGGAAATGCAGTGACTCTGTGTTTTTCTGGGTTTTTTGCCTCTGTTCATCATCAAGAAGCAAAATTCTTTATGATCCATAAGGGCAGGCCAGGGGAAGCAGATGTACTTATATCAAACAAAGACTCATTAAGCTAGAGGTAGTAAATGTTGTATTGTCTTTCCAGTAAAGATTTCTAAATGTTCCCTGTCCATTAATTTGACCTTCAAAGTATTTCCATCTCTACCTTGATCATTTCAGCAAGAAGAAATTGAAGGAAGAAGAATTTTACATCATCAAGTCTTCCTTGTAAAGTGTATAAATCACCATTTTATCATTTGTGTATAAATGTGAGCATGTTATTATAATAATCTGACTAATAATAATCTGAAGTATACATTCTTTTCTTCAAAAACTTTACTTATATGACATTGTCCTAATCATCTATTTAAGTGGGAAGTCTGAGCCATTGCTACAAAGAGCAAAACAAGATAGCTGGAGCTCTCCAGGAATGGACAAAGACAAGACAGCAAACTTCAGCTGACGTTTTCTTCTCTGTGTTCTTCTGCATTTTAAACAGATATTATGCACCATCACTTTGGGGCAGTAAGCAGCCATTAAACCACAGTTTTATTACCTTCCTATGGCAGAGGGACAAGCAAACTTCTGGCTGCAAACACAACCTGTGCTGCTTGATAGGTCAGCCACACCTGGGAGCAGAGCAAGTGCAGGGGCTTAGACCCTTACATGCTCATGCTCTTGCTCTTGCCATACTCCCTTTGATAAGGCACAGTCTGTAAATCCCTTGTGGTCTCCTGTGGCCCCTGGTGCCATAACTGTGCCCACAGCAGAGGGAGCATTAAACTCATTGCCCACGGGAAAGTGTGGGGAGTGATACCCATGTTCCTAGAATCCTTGGATGGGTAGGATGAGCTCATTAGCCTTCTGGCAGTCATCCTAGGAGAAGGACAACTCTGATTCCAAACCCAGGCAGATGGAGCTCGTTTAGCCCTGTGAGGCCTTCCAGCTAAGAGAAGGACACTCTAATAAAACCTATGTCCTAAGGACTTTGCTGCCAGCGCCCAAGCTTGCTGTGATTCACTGAGTGAAACTGAGAACACTTCCCTCCTGCTGCTGTTCTACATCATCTTTTTAATAATAAGTCATAGAATCATAGAATGTTAGGGATTGGAATGGACCTAGAAAGATCATCTAATCCAACCCCTCTGCCAGAGCAGGATCACCTAGATGAGGTCACACAGGAATGTGTCCAGGCAGCTCTTGAATTACCTACAGATTTATTTTCAACTTCAATAATGTTAATTGTGTGAGTAGGGCTTATAGCTGAAATATTATATTTGTATTAAAATATGAGGGAGAAAATAGCACATCTTGCCTTAGTCTTAGGTTTTGTTTCCTGGAAAGGACTTGGTTTTGCAATAGCTCACCAGTTTGCATTTTTAAAAAGCTATTTTTGAAAACATATATTTATTCATTTAATTGCTTTTGTTTACTCTATATTTTGTTGTTAGGATATTTTTTTCTGCTGGATTGCATCAGCTACTTTTTGAAGCTTGTTTGCCTATCTGTTACCAAGAAGATATGCTTGTGTCTCCTGGACATCAAGTGGGATTTATTATTCATGTTTCTGTACTTGAATAATGCAATGGTAGCTCATAATCCTCTTCCATGTGAGGATTTTCAGCAATGATTCAATGTCATGTGAGGTGCATTTTCTGGCTTTTGAAACTGGTCATCAAAGATGTGCGTGTAACCTGAAAAGCTCTTTTATTCAGAGGTTTCATAGTTTAATACTCACCTGATTGTTCTTAAACATAAACCCATGTAACTGTGTAAATCAAAATGCGAAGCCCTCTCCAGGACAGGGAAATATACACAGAATATTTCCTAGCCATCATGTATTTTTACACTTACTGTGAAAAGTGCATTTGTGACCTTAGTGTCACCATAAAAGTCCAGAGGAAGTCACTGAGACTATTAAATCTCTGGGTTTGAGTAGTGGCAATATTCCAGTTGCTGGAATTTTTAAGAAGATTCAGCTTGTTTAAAGTGATAATATATCCATCCCAGTGATTTGATACCTAGCAAAGGCCTTCTTGCCATAACTACAGCTGCAGAAAAGCACCTGGAAAACTATTTCATGGGAGTGTTTTGTGATCCAGGTCTAAAATTGTGCTCTGGTTTAGATGTTTTTGTGGTTATCACATCACTAGGCAGGCACAGTCTGAAAATCCCTTGTGGTNGGCACACCACTCAGTGGTGGACAGGAACAGTGGCAGTACTTCAGCCTTTCATTTGCTATCTGTGTATGAAATATGTTGGTCCACAACCTGCTGGTGAGGTGTTCAGAGCTGGCCATGTTGACCTGCTCCAAAATGAGTTTAATGTCTAGCTGATTTTAAAAACTGACATAAATATCAGGATTAAGCATGTAACAGCTTCCAAATGTATTCTTAATTACTGTTATATAGTACAATATGTTCAATGAGAGAGTGCCCTAAAGGCATCTGACTATTAAAGAGTTCTATTATGGGTCACTGAGCAAAGCAGAGAAGCAAATATAGACAAGCACAAACACAAGATTTGGGAGACACTGTTTAATTATTAACAGTAGAGTGGAAGTACAAAAGATATTCACCCCTCCTCCAATCACATGGAAAAGAAATCCAGTTGATTCATAGGTTGCCTAAAAAGAACAAGTGGCAAAAGAATTTAAATTCACCCATGAAAGAACATTCAGCATAAGCTTAATGTGAGACAAAGGAATAATCTGTCAAAAGAGATACAATCCTGGTTTACAGTGAGTATCTTGCAATCAATGAAAACTACAGCTGAGTGTAGTTTGGCTCCCACAACTGTTATCAGTACTGATCTGCACTTCTGTAAATCAATGTAAGAAAACTACTTGCTTGCAAATAAAGGAAATTAGTGTGTTGCTAAGATGCCTGAATAATACAATTGGTGTCACTCACACATCCATTTTCCCACTCCCCCATAAAGAAAAAGCCTTTATGGAACAATTTTTTAATGGAAAAAATCCTTTATAGAACTCAGTGTCTCTTTTTAAAAATTTGTGAGTGTTGAAATCCGAGGTAAGGTGTTACAGTGAAATAGACTTTGGCTATGGGCATAGTATAGAATTTTGCAATCTTCTCTATAGCATCCAGTAATATTTCTATTATTTTATACTTATCTTTGATATGGGGAAGATCACCATAATGTGTCTGCCTAATTTAAAAGAACGAGGCCCTTTTTTAAAAAAGGCATGCACTTTCAAGTTGCCTTCTTCTTCTCTTCCCCCCAGACTGCGCATAATTAGAAGTTCCTTATTTTAAACTATCTTTTGATATCTTCATTAAAACTCTGTTAGCCTTGAAGGAATATTGTTTAATCAAGACAAAGCCTGCAACTGAATCAATTAACTAAATGTCCCATTCTTTGCACACACAACAGACAGTGCATATAGCTTTATGGATTGGCTTAAATCTTCTGCTACAACATCAATGACAAACTTTGGAGAACACAGATAACATTGTGGAAGCAATATCAGCCAACTGGTACAGCCAGCAGTAAAATTATAACTGCCAGTCATTTAAGTTCATATTTCCAGTGTATGTTGAAGAATTTGGTGAATAACCTCTTTCTTAGATATTATAAATTCATCCAGAATGTGATAAAATAAACATTTTTAGCTTCTAATGCTTTTGACTTTTCTCACCACACAGTTTTTTATCTTTATTGCATGTAGCACATTGAAGATCTGAAGTGTATTGATCTGTGGCTATGAGAACCAGTGTCCATGTTACATAGCGGTTATGGACATGTCTAACAAAAAAGATTACGATATTTCATTTTCTTTGAGATTTTCAGTGCATGATTCCAAAGCCCTGTTTAATTGTTCTAACCATAGTGATATGCTGAAATTGCATATTCAGCTGATTGTCCCCACGAACTCATGAACTCATAGAAGTTTTTACATCACTAAGTTCTGTTCCTGTAGTCCTTAACAAGGCTAACACAGAAATCCCCCTTCTGGATTAGTTAGCCAACATGAATCTTTCCAACATGTCTGTACAGAATAGCAACAGAGCATTGATAATCCTAGTTATTGGCTCTCTAATCCTAGTTATTGGCTCTCTCGTATTTGTATTTGGCTTTTGCACCGTGCTAAGAACAGAAAACAAATGGCCAAGCTGCATGGCATAGTTTGCATGCCAAAGCCCTCAAAATTAGGTGGCTTGACCTTTACTGGAAATAGTCATTGGAACATGCTACTCTGCCAGAACTTATCTGGGCACAATATGGGAAAGTGTTGATTCACACAGTCAAAATAACATGCATGGGACTGGACATATTGTTAAACAGTATGAGCAATCATGTGCTGTTACCTTGGTATGTACCTGGCCTTGCCCTGTTTACCAGTACAGACATAGTGGGAGGGCCATGACTACTTTGGAAAACCAGTAGTCAGTACAAGGGTTTTACAGGATATCCTATTTATCATGTGGAGAAGAAGGCAACTGGAACTTCTTTCTGTGTCACATTTATCTGGAAATGAATCATAGAATCATAGAATGTTAGGGTTTG
>VWZO01012685.1:0-43553 GCA_013396975.1 Bucco capensis
CACAGTATTCCAGATGGGGTCTCACCAGAGCCGAGTAAAGTGGCTGCTGTGTTAACTGAGACCCATGAGAGCACTGGTGTCAACTGGTTATTGCCCCTCCTGGTGATGTGATCTCGATTGTCTTTCACCAGTATGAATAACCAAATAAACCCAAACCAAACAAACAAATAAACAAACAACAAGAAAAAGTCATCCAGGGTGGAAAAGACCTTCAGGATTGAGTCCAACTGTTAACCCAACACTGCCAAGTCCACCACAAGTCCATGTTCCTAAGTGCTAGACCTACAGGTCTTCCAAACACCACCACCAATAGTGACTCCACCACTTCCCTGGGAAGCCCATTCAAGTGCTTTACAACCCTTTTGGTGAAGAAATTTTTCCAGTATAAATCTCCTCTGGTTCAACTTGAGACCATTTCCTCAGCCTATCACTTGTTGCTTTGGAGAAGAGACTGATCCCTACCTTGCTACAACCTCCTTTCAGGTAGTTGTAGCTCAGAGACTGTTTCCTCAGAGCCTGCTTTTCTCCAGTCTAAACGACCTCCGTTCAGTTAGCCACTCCTCCTAAGACTTGTGCTCTAGACCCTTCACCAGCTTTGCTACACTTCTTTGGACAAGTTCCAGTACCTCAATGTCTTTCTTGTAGTGACAGACCCAGAAATGAAACCAGTATTCAAGGTGTGGCCTCACTAATGCTGACAGAGTACATGGGGACGATCACTTCCCTGTTCCTGCTGGCCATGCCATTTCTGATACAAGTCAGGATGCTGTTGGCCACTTTAGCCACCTGGGCACAATGCCAGCTCATGTTCAGCTGGCTGTCAACTGGCACACCCTGGGTCCTTTTCTACCAGCAGCTTTCCAGCCTCTCTGCTCCAAGCCTGTAGCAGACTTCTCAGGGCTGAACACTGCAGCTTCTTACCTCACACACTCATAATGAGGTACACCCTGTTAGAGATCCTCCTCCCCAGACAGCTACAGAGTTTGTTAATCTTTGATTTTTATTATCCACATAAAGAAATTCAGGCACAGTATTGACAGTCAAAGAATGGATCCCTTCTGCTAGACCTAAACAGGCAAAACAATTCATACACCAAGACCAGATAGAAAGGAAGCATGTTTCTTTACTGGTAGTGAAGCAACTGTGCTAGAAAGGAAGAAGAAACTCTGTGAAAATGGGGAAACAAACTTTTTGTAGCCATCAATTGTCTCAGTGTAATGTATTTTATATATGTATTCAAAGTTATATAGGCAAACAGCACAGTAGGTTTTCCTGAAGCTAATTAGAAAATGGTGGTTTCAACTCCGTGTTGAGTTTAACACTAGGTGCCTGTCTGCAGTCCAGGGAGGTACTTGCTTGTGTTGTAGTCTTCCTAGACACCACCAGGAACACCATGGAGCCTAGTGAGAGCAGATACTGTTGTGAAGGAATGGAAGGGCTCTGCTGACATGAATTTGAGGTGAACGCTTAGTGAGCATTAAAGCTGTGAGCCAATTATATAGCTCATTCTATTGAGTGCTGGTTCATCCTTATCCTGTTGCCCATTAGCTTGACACATTACAGAAAGATGGATTAAAAATAATTCTGAAAATTGCAAATCCTTTTATAGTGACTTTTTCAATTTCCCTTTTCTTGTAAAGCCAAGTGTCTTGTTTCGAATAAGAGGGAGAAAGCTGGCTTCAATAAAGATCTGATTATTACTTGTCTGTCCACAAACACTCTTACCTGAGACCTTTTGGTATCAAAGTTGAGACTCTCCACTTCCTAGTGACACAAAATTTCTGGTTCTACCAGCAATGGAGCAGGAAGACCTATGCTTAAGGAATATCTATAAGTGCAGAAAGTCAGTCATTCATGCAGTAACAACTCTTACACTTACAGAACCTTTCAGTAGCATGGTTTGAGAGAAAATGCCACACCATGAGAAAGGAGGCAGGTCTTCTTCAGAAGTTAATTACATTTAACGTTATCTTTTGAAAACTACTCAGGTACCAATTAGAATCAGACACTCAACAGTCTGTAGTCTGGGGCTGATCTGTGTAGGCTCACTCCATGAGTCATGCTTCCCTCCTTCTGCAAAAGCTTCAGCTATACAGTCCCCTCATAGTGTGCAGGACCAGAGACCACCAATTAACACTGCCAATTACAAAAAGAAATAAGTAAATAGATAATACAAATGAATTCTGGTGTGTAAAGGTAGACCACTTGAAATGGTTATAAGAGTGTAACATGAAATCTCTGCTCAGAAAGCTGATCACTCCAGGAGGGTTTGCGCCTTCCAAAACATTCTATGATTCTGTGCCTCTGGTTGCTTATGGATCTGGGGCTGCCAGTACTGATAGATGGCATCACAATGAAAACACGATGTGTCTCTCTGCTCACACTTAACTAAAAGATCAAAACAGAGTTAGATCCATTTCTACACAAGAAGAAAATCCCCTTCTAGTTGCCTTATCACTGGGTACAGAGTAGAAACTTACACGGGAAAGTCAGGAGAGATGTTTTTCAGTAGAGAGTCATACATATTTTTGAAAGAAGTTCCTCTAACTCATTCTGCTAAGGATTTAAACTGTGGTTACAAATAAATGCAGACAACAGACAAAAGTTGCCTATTCCCTCAAGACAACATGGAATAAAACCAATTACTACTGTACTGACTTAGTTGGTCTTATTTTAGATTGAGATTTATTATTCTGAATGGTAAGTTACTAAGTTACTAAATTAGAGAGAAAAAGCTGCTAGCCTCCATCAATAAAATTGTTTTACTCCAAATGAAAAAGTTATCTGTTCTATGTTAATTTTTTTTGCAATGATAGATTTATCAAGGTGTCTACATTTAGCTGGTATCCATAGCTAAACAACAGCAGTTACTCTATCACCCAATAACCCTTCCCCAGCCAAAAAGGGAGAATCAGGAAAAGAGAAAACTCATGACTTAAAAACAGACTTAATGAAACAGCAAGTCTAATACCAACACCAGTGTAAAGCAGACAAAGTTACACTCAGCCCAGCAAATGTATAGCAGTCACAAAACCCAGGAAGGCAGTCCTCAGGAAAAGAAGAAACATAATCTGAGAAAACTTTCCCCTTTATACTGAGCATGACATTTATGGTCTGGGATAAACCTGTAAGCTAACTCAGGTCAGCTGTCCTGGCTGACTCCAAACTGCTAATGGCTTGCAGCCCATAGCTGGCCTAGGATTCTGTCCCAGGGAAATCAGGACACTGAGTTATGATTTGGGTATGAAGCCTGATTTGGATATGAATACTGGTATCTAATGGATGTTGCATGTCTTTGTATATTATAGGAATAAATTTTTCATCTGTGTACTACAGTTTGAGTTCAGATATAGGACTCATTTTTATGTTATGTTTCTGAAGCTATTCAAGGGTTGCTTCAGTGACCTGAAAACTGGCCCGAAGGCTTTTTTTGACAAACTTAAAACCTAACCAAAACCACAGATGAGCTAATATATTGTTTTCCATCTTGTTTTTGTTATTTCCAAAGAAAACCTCGTTACCCTCACAAACAAGGGAGACTTGGCCATTAGGTCCCAAAGGGAAGCTGAGGTGCCACATGCAGCACAGAACACTCTGAGCCAGTGCTGCAGTATGTTCTGGTTGTGGCACTGAAGGGTACTCTGCTGCTGCTTCATTTTTCACATGAAACATAAAAGGAAGATCAAGGCACTAGCACTTACAAAGATTTCAGGAGCCCCAGAAATTTGCTGAACTCTGACTTCGACTGAACTCCAGTGGCAGTATTTGAATTGCACTAATCTGAATTCCTCTATTCAAGTCAGTTAAATAGAGGTTCCACACACTTACAAAGCTGTGGCACAGTGTTGCTGGCATAACATTGTGGTTCTGGTGTTCCTCAATGGGAGCAGCAACTGAATCAATGACAAATAAAACAAAAGCTATAAATGTGGCTTGGATGAAGATAATACACAGCATGATAATAGTAGTTATTACAAAGTTAAACATTTCTGTTTGCTGGATATCTTTTAGTGTAGGCAGAAATCTCATTTGAAAATATTCCTTTGATTTATTTTTCTTATAGGGATGCTGATGAATGCTTCATTCAGTGCTTACATGTGAAATTATGCTGTGACCAGAAATAATAGAGTCCTGTTTTTTCTGGGACGTAATCCTAGGCCAGCCATGGTCTGCAGGCTGTTAGCTGTTCCAAGTCAGCCAGGAGCTTAAGCTGGGAGGGGCAAAAACCAGGGCAGCTGACCTGAGCTGGCTACAGGTATATCCCATCCCATAAATGTCATACTCAGTATAAAGGGGGAAGCTTGCAAGCTATAAGGGTCCTTCTTTTCTTCCTGCTTCTTTTTTTTTTTGGGAGGGGGGTGTCTTGTTCATCATTCTGCTCCTGAAGATGGCTTCCCTCTTTGTTGTGATTGCTTTACATTCACTGTATTATTTTTTATATTTCATATTGGCATTAGCATTAATATTAGGTTTGCTGTTTTATTAAATCTATTTTCATTTCATCCCATGGGTATTTTCTTCTTTTCCTGATCCCCCTTCTCTGCTAGGGCGGGGGTCATCAGGTGATAGAGTAACTGCTATAGTTTAGCCATGGATATGGACTAAAGTAGACAAATAATCATGTAACCATTGCTGTATTTTATTATACAAACAAATTCGAATGAAACTTAAAAGCTAAGTCTGACTGTAAACTCTACTGGAAGCTCACAGATTTTGGCCCAGAATTTTCATTTTCCAGCATTTTTAGTCTTCTTTTATTTTCCAGGTCATCTGTTTTATGGGGAAAGGAGATATAGCTATCTGGGAGACTAGCATATATATTTTATGAAGCAGAGTAGAGCTCTGTCTTTTACTGACTCAGACACCCAGATTTGCCGCCTGCCTCCTAGCTAGCACGAACAGTTCATGAAGCTTCTGTTGCCAGTGTCTTACTTTTCTTCTCTGCATGAAGAACAAACCTTCACTAAAGTGATTCTGGCAAAGCAGTAGCGTGCTGAAGTGGTGGTGGGTGAAATCATGGTCTGGCTTAACAGCCAGGCAGAGAGACATTTTGTAATGACAGAAGAATACATTTGTCAGTGAAGCTTACATTAAGGAGAGATTACCAGCAGTTGATCAGACAAATCTGTCTACTGGCATGAGATAGAACTCCAGAGTGGTGTATATTGTATTTGTGGCTATAACCATAGAATGCAACTGATATATCCTCATCTGGCTTTTATATACTTCAGAGAGCATTTGTTCAGCGTTAATTTAAGATGCCATACAAATTACCACAGGATGTAAAAGGAG
Organism: Bucco capensis; assembly: GCA_013396975.1. Taxonomy (NCBI): domain Eukaryota; kingdom Metazoa; phylum Chordata; class Aves; order Piciformes; family Bucconidae; genus Bucco; species Bucco capensis. The sequence continues at coordinate 5,293 of VWZO01012685.1, forward strand.
TGAGCTGCATTAATCTCTCCTTAATCTTTTATACTTTCTTACTGTGCTGATAGAGATGTGATTTCATCTAAGCTATAGTTGAAAGTATAGTGGTTTCCTAGTATGGTTGTGTAGTTGGGCTGTGCTGGTACTTCTTTCTGGACATCTTTTTTTGTTGTTGTTGTTGTTTGGTTTTGTATCATTTGTTTTTTTCCTGCACAGAAACTAGGTGCCTAGAGTACAAACATCTTGATCTAGATGTTTGTAGTACAAACATCAAGTCTAGATTTATAGCTATGGACTGGCACAGTGAAAACATATTGCTACAGAGCTGCTAAGTCCAGTGAGGAGAGAGGAAAGGTGTTCACTAAAAAAAGTGAGTACTAGTTTATTGTCTGCGCTAAGATCTAGAAAAGACAGGGAAAAAGTAGAGATGATGATCCTAAATTTATATGAATAATGGAAATAAATAAGCAGAGTTCTTTTCATAGCTTCCTAAAACATGGGCTGGGGATAGACTGGCCATTTTCTCTTCTAATAATTTGTTGGGTTTTTAACTGTGGGTGCAAAAATCAGCCTGAATTAAAATTCTTGGTCCATAGCTCCCAGTTTGGAGGAAGTTTGAACTACATTCAAAAATACCATCTGCATTTTGCAGATTAGACTCTTCTTTTTAAACTTAATCTATATATGAATTTGGGAAGCATTGTGTATTCAGATACCATCTTTGGGAATCGGGTCTGCTATATGTAGAATCTAATTCCCACTATTCAGATCTGCTGAATAATAATGGGAATATATACAGTCTCATTACAAAATGCATAAGAAACTCTCCAGTGTATCATTTAGGCTATATGTTCACCACAAAAGTACTCGCTATTTCAAAAATATTTCTGTCTTGCAAATGCCGAAATGTCATCTTTCACAGCCTGCATGAAGATAGTCTTCAATGTTCTGTTATTCTGCCTTTTGCCAGTTACTGAAACTCCTTTGTTTACCTTGATCCTAAGAACAGCCTTCCCAATCTGGCCAAATCTTTTCATTCAGAAACCAGTCTCTGACATAGCTGGTAAAAGATGCCAAGAAAAGTCTGTGAGAATGGGGAAAATCCTGCCATGGCTCTGCAGAGCACTTCCCTGGACATTCTCCCAGCCCCAGGCACTGGCTGCTCTGGGCTTCCTGAGCCAGTCATGCCGTCTCTGTAGAAACAAACATATCATTGGTGGAATAAAAGGGGAAGGAGGCGAGGAAAAAAAAAAGGGCAAGATGGCTGAGAGGCAAAGCTGACTTTGTACTTTAATATCAAGACATTCCACAAGATGGCAGGGTTCTGTCTTGGCAAGTCACTCCAGCAGGCTACCCAGGCCTCTGCAGAAATTGTTCTTCTGTGATAGTTTTCACCGCTGGTAATAGAACTCTTTACTTCAGACCTGTCTGTGCTCTACAGCAGTGATCAAAATCAGTGGCAAACAGCTGAAAGACAGGAGGCCGCTATTTTCTTATCTCTCAGATTTTTACATAACTTTTAAAGCACAGTATTCACATAAAGCATAATTCCTCAATGTGTGAATTGAAGATACTTCGTTTTTTTTCCTAAATAGAATTGGATAGAAAAATATTGCAATTGAAACTGTTTTTACTACTGAAAGTCAGATCAACCTAAAAAGCTGATTGAAAACTAGCTGCTTTTCCTCAGCAGCTTAGCTTTCAGTTAGATAAAAGAGCTGAAATGACTCTACAGCTGTGTTGTCACTACTGCTGCAATCAGGAAAGTGGGTCAAGGATGTGACAAGGGGCAGGAAAGTCTTTGAGCAGCAGAGTAATATCAGATAAGCTTGCACTAATTGTGAAAACACATTCTAAAGTAACAAAAGAATAGTGGAAAGGATGCATCCTCAGCGCTGCCTTGAATGGCAAGAGATGGAAATAGAGGAGGAAACCTGAAGCTCATTTCTTAGATATGTTCACTTAAAGTAGTGCTGCAGTATGCCTGAATCTTGCCAGTATCACACCGGAATGTTAGTTCCAACCCCAATTGGATATATTTTGTTATTTAATTCATTCGCAAAATAAGAATGTTCATATGCCAGCTCTTTCTAGGCAAAAGAAAAAAAATCTTTTTATTTCTGTCAGAAAAAAAGGCTGTGAAGTTTGTGGTGGGAAAACAAGGAACTAGAAAAATTTTGGTTCCCTGCAGGGTTCTCTGCAATAGTTGTTACTCAATTTCAATTGGGTGGAGGTGTTTTCTCAGAAAACAGACAAACAAATTGAAATATTACACAAACAAAAATGAAGATTTTGAATGACCTCTTTAACTCAGAGCACGCTATTCTTAAGATCTTCATCATTCTTTTTAAAGCCTGAACCTTGGTGCTTCCTTAAGTGCAGCAGCGTAATGCTAACGCAAGGATAGAGAAGCAGACAGACAAGGAGCTATTAGCAGTTACTCTATGGATAAACCAGTCTGGAGCATGATGTGATTGAGAGCAGCCCTGCAGAGAAAGACTTGGAGACGCTTGTGGATGAAAAGCTGGACACGAGCCGAGAATATACATTCACAGCCCAGAAGGCTAGTTACTTCCTGGGCTGCATCAAAAGGAGCGTGACCAGTAGTTTGAGGGAGGTGATTCTGTCTCTCTGCTCGAGACCTCACCTGCAGTACTGTGCCCAAGTCTGTGGCTCTCAATACAAGACATTAACCTGTTGGTGCAGGTCCAGAGGATGCCAAAAAAAAGATCAGGAGGCTGGAAAACCTCTGCTAGGAGTAAAGACTGAGAGAATTGGGACCTTTCAGCCTGAAGGAGAGAAGGCTCCAGGCACACCTTATTGTGGCATTTCAGTACTTAATGGGAGCCTGTAAGAAAAATGAAGATAGTCTTTTTAGCAAGGCCTGTTGTGACAGGACAAGGGGTTCTGGCTTTAACTAAAAGAGGGGAGATTTAGGCAAGATATAAAGAAGAAATTGTTTACAGTGAGGGTGGTGAAGCACCGCCACAGGTTTCCCAGATTTGTTTGGGGCTCTGAGCAACCCAATCCTAGTTGAAGATATCCCTCATTGGACTAGAAATTGGACTAGATGACCTTTAACCCAAACCATTCTATGACTCTGTGCTTAAGTACAGACTGAATATGGTAGAACACCAAGTAACTGAGAACAAAGACTTTCTATGGCCCTTCCTTGATTTGGTTTCTGACCTAAGCCTCTGTTCCAAGGTGTATCACCACGCTGTGAGGGTCCATTGGGGTGCAGGGGGGACAGCGGGTTGGGCAGGTGGAAAGCACACCGGGACTGGCAGTTCCGGCCACACACGGCCATTACCCTCAGTCCCAACCGCCGGCACCCACAGGATGCCCGGCGTCGCTCGGCACCCCTCGAGAGGCTCGGGCGGGACCCCGCCGTCCCGGAGCAGGAGGACAGCGCGTCAACAAGCGGTGAAGTGGCCCTCGATGTCGGGCAGCGCTAGCGCCAAGGGACGGTGGTTTTCAGGAGAGAGCAGCAGTTCTTCCCCGGGGACCGCCGAACCGCTCCGAGCGGTGAGAGGCCCGGCCTCAGGTGAGCCGCCTCGGCGTCCGCCCCTCCGCTGGCTAACAGCGCCCCGCACGGCCGCGGCCCCGCCCTCCAGCCGTCAGCACACGTCCCACCCTCGACCCCATCTGTGTCATGCCCCTTTCCCCAGCCAATGAGAAGCGGCGAGGGAGGCGGAGCTTCCGAGGGCTTGCTGACAAACGCCGCGAGGTCCAATGGGCAGCGAGAGCTGACGAGGCGGGGTCCAATTGGGGTCCGCCGGTGAGAGAGGGTGAGAAAGAGACTCAGAGTCCAGGGGCTGGGAGGGGAGAGGCGTGGCCAAGGGGGTGAGTGCCCTCAATCAGGTGAGGGTGTCGTTGACGGGCGGTAGAACCGGCCAATGGCGATGGAGAGGCGGAGCCTTCCCGCCCCTCTCCTCCTGCCGCCGAAGCTGCCAGAGAGTCAGGTGGCTCCGGGATGCACGGACGCGGCGGCAGGCGGGCGCGGGCGAGGAAGACAACGACGGGGGTGATGCGGCGGTGGCGGCTCGGCGGCTCGCGCTGCCCGCCTTCGCCTCTTTCCGTGCTGGGCTGAGGCGGCCACACACCAGGCTCCCCCCCGGCGGCAGCGGCACCTGCTGCCGGCAGGCGCCGGGCCGCATGAACAATAGGCGGCGGTACCGGCCCCGCTGTCCCCCGCAGCGCCCAGTTGCCGCTGGCACCTCCCCCTATGGAGCAGCTTCGCCATGGAGCCCCTCACAGAGCTCAGCCAGGAGGGAGCGGGAGGCGGGGAGCCGCCGGGCGGCGGGCCGCTCTGGACCGCCGTCTTCGAGTACGAGGCATGCGGCGAGGACGAGCTGAGCCTGCGGCCAGGGGACGTGGTGCAGGTGCTGTCCCGGGACTCGCACGTGTCTGGCGACGAGGGCTGGTGGACGGGCAAGATCGACCAGCGCGTCGGCATCTTCCCCAGCAACTACGTGAGCAGCGGCGTGCAGGGGGGCGGCCCGGAGCTGCGGACCCGCTACCCGCCGCCCCCCCCCATACAGCGTAAGGCGGCCTGGGGCGGGCGGCTTGGCGCGTCTCTTCGCCTCCACTCAGCAGGAGGGAGCCGGGGAAGGGGGAAAGAAGGCCAGTCCCGGCCCTCTTGTGGACCTCTGGTGGGAGCCAGGGCTGTCGGGATGGGATGGGGTGTTGTGGGGGAAACCCTGGCCTGGCCTTCCCTTCCCGAGGTCCCTGCTAGGGGGGAGGGCAGGACTGCTGCCGGCGCGGAGGGAGGCCCGGTCTAGCCTGGCGTTTCTGCTGGCTCTGACGGAAGCTGGGACCGCCGCGGCGGGGGAAGGCCGTGCCCGGTGGGGAGCGGCCGTGGCAGGCCTAGGGACCCGGCTAGCGGCAGAGGAGGCGGGGGCGAGTGGGCCCCGCGATGGTTCTTGGGGCGGGAGTCGAGGAGGAATGAGGGGGGGGTTGCGGCGGCTCGGCCCGTCGCGCCCTCGGGATGCCCCAGGACGTCGGCCCCGCTCGGCTGGCCGAGGTCCGCCCCGGCCCTATTCTGCGGTCCGTACTCTTTTCCACCCGTAGCCGCATTCCTGCGGCTCCAGTGCTCTTCTGTCTGCCAGGCTAGTGGTCCTCTCCGCGGAGGCCGAACCTCGCTCAGTGTGTTAGCATTTCACTGACGCCAGCAGCAGTTTCCCATTAAGTCCTGTGTTACCAGGGCCTGATAAATTTTCACCAACTGGCTGAAGCTTGGTGGTGGTGGCTTGGCAGTGGTGAAGTCACCGGGGACTCTTGTGACTGTCGCTATATAAGAATATCCTTAAGGAGAAGCTGCTGGATAGGAAGCAGTTGCTTTCTGATGTGTTGATTTGCTGCTAATGCTTTTTCAATATATTCTTCTCTCCTAACCAAAATCTTATTTTTTCTGACTTCAGAGTTCCTGACTTGACTTTTGTTACCAGGTTTCTTCATAGCCCTTTGTTGTCTTACAAATTCTGTTCTCAAATAGCTGCGAATGAGTTTTATCCAGTTTTGGATGTTTGGGCCTACCTGAGAGTTGCATGATTAAGTCGTGGTGCTGAAGGTGAAAAGGGATTGCTTTTTTTTCTGTGAACTTCAGTGCAGTTTTGAAGCTTTTGTTGGAGCCAGAGAATAGGGCCATTTAGTCTCTACATGTTTTTGGGTTTTTTTTAGCCGCTATGTGCAATTGTGGAAAGAGAAAGAGTGTGGAGTGATTGTTTCTAGATTCTATTTATCTGTTAGTGTTGACAATTCAGGCAAGAGTAAAGCTTTTTCTGGAGGGTCAGAGGAAGATCTTCAGACTGGTAGGCTTTTCTAGAAAACAAAAGGAGTAAGATGATGTCCTATCTAGGATGTATCTCCAAGGAATACAACTAATAGCTTCTTTCTTATTCTGTGTTCTTCTTGGAAACATTTGGGTCAAAATTCAGTGATTTGTTTTGCAATAGGGGTTGTGAAGGGCCTATGTTGGGCAGTGATGTTGCTTTCCTTCGTGCTGGAACAGCTTAGATAATTTTTTTTCCCTCACATGTAGAGAACACTATGAATGCTTATTAGGTGTTGCCTTTGAGATAATTAGGAGAACCATTTCTGCAGAACTTAAGGAAGCCTCATTTCCTGTGTTGACTCTTCAAGTGCAGGCTTTGTAGCTGTGGATTCTCCTGCCTTACTGAGCTTTCTGTGGTTTGATAGTTCAGGAACAGTCAGGGAGTGCCATGACAGGACTGTGCTCAAGTCATCAACCATGTGTTAATGACAGAGTGGAATTTATTGCTCTTCAATACAATTTTAATATGCTAAAGGAGTATGTTTCTATTTTAAAGAAAAAATGAGATTTGGACAGAGGGTAAAGCTGGTTGCTGTTGACTTGGACTTTCAAGTTTAATTTTGGAAGTCCCTTTGCAAGGAATGATATTTGCATTTAGAACCAGTGATGTTAATTTGACAGCTGTTTGAAATAATAGTACACAGTTTATTTACTGAACTGTGAAGTATTGAAGTTTTGCAGGAGTAGTGCAAGGTGTCATTCCAGATGTGCACCTTATCACCAAAGCTATTTTTAGTTACATTCCTGAAGTTTATCTTCATGTTTGCTGAAGGTTTTGGGCTATAAGGCCTAGAGATTCTGATTCCATTGAGAGCTGTAGTACTATAGCTAGTAATAGAATATAGCAGTCTTTCAGGCATCCATCTATGTCGTGTGCTTGAATCTTACCTTGGCAGGGTGTATGGCTAGGCAGTTGTGGTGAGGTCATGGCTAGGCTTCACGAACAAAGATCCAGGGAGGGCTCCANAAGTGATTTTCAGACTGTGCCTGCTTGGCAGGGTACTATGGAGGATAAAAGTACCTATTGAGGCTGTCAGCAGTGAGCCAACTTAAAGGATGCTCATCTACACTATTGGGTTCTTAAACACTACAGGCTGAATTAAATAGCTTAATCATATAGTATATTGAATACTGATTAAGCAGCAACTACTTTGCACTTGTCAACATGGCCACTGGGTTCATGGTGTACAGGCTCTGTGATTCCGTATCGGTCTGCAGAGGAATGATAGCACTTCAGTTCTTAAATCCTAGGGCATAAAATGCATGTTAAACAGTCCCCTTGCCCTTACAGTCCAGTACAGCCTGTCTGCCAAATTGACTAGAGTTTAGGAAAGAGATAATGTGTTTAGAAAGGTGAAGAGAAACAAGTGTTTTGTGCAGTAATGTAGCTGTATAACTAAGTCTGTGAAAAGGAAGAAACTAATTCAACACAAAATACGTACAACCCCCCCCCTCCCCCAAGCTAAACAGGACATTTATAGACACAGGTGGTTTTATCTCATTGAGCTACTCACAAGGCTGAGCCTTAAGGGAGCTCTCTGCCTTAGAGAAAGAGGCATTATCAAAGCAAAGCTAAGGTCATACTTGCAAACAAAAGAAAACTTTCTTTGCAAAATAACTTTTTTTTCTCTGGGAAGCATAAACCTCAGTTTGTCACCCCAGCCTTTGTTCTGGTTTGTTTGGGTGCCGAGCAGGGCTGGTTTGGTTTTTTGTTTGTTTGGGGTTTTTTTTGGTTTGTTTTTTTTTTTTTTCAGGAATATGACAGCATACAGAAAGAGTTTTGCTTTCCATGTCTTAGGTTTTTCTTTGCCCACCTGATTCTTCTGCCTGCCTCTTGCATGTCACGCTCCTTGTCTGTGCCAGATGCCGAGCGCAGTGCCGGGGGGTCAGAGCCTGGTCTGGTTGGGGGGCTGGAGGCTGCCCTTGGGGCTAGGGCTTGGTTGGGGGTCCCAGGGTTAGGACCGGGTTGGGGGTCCCGGTGCCGGAGGCTGCCCGCCTTGGCCAGTTTGGAGGGGCCGAGGCCGGATTCAGCGCGCGGGGCCGGGACGCTGCCGCTGTCGGAGCTGTCCCTTCAGCACCAGCCGATCCGCGGGCCGACGGGAAGCGCTCGCTCAGCGTGGCTTTAATCCGTTTTGCATCCGTGCTAATGCCCGAGGAAAACCCGGACTGTGAACACCACCAGAATGCTGCGTAGCGGGAATTCGGGGGAAGGGCTGTCGATCTTCCTCTGTGGCTTATGCGTTTGCTTGTTTTCAGTCTTTTAATTGACCCTGTCCCTGGGGCAGGCTAAGTGAGCGTTCCACCAGTGCTGAAATTCTACTGGCCGAAGGTGATAAGGCGTCTGGTTTCTTTAGCTCTTTTATCATTGAGAAATACCGAAGCAGCTCTTTTTGTGACAGGGTAGTCATTACAGGCTTGTTCTAAAAGGTCAATGTTTCTGGTCAGAATCTAGTCCTTCATCTTTTCTAGTAGTACATAGCTCATGTCCGTTTGAACACCAAGGCTGCTACTGCAGGAGTGAAACCTTAGTTGTGTAAATTCTTGAAGTTCAGAGCATTACCCAAAAGACTACTCTCAGTAACAGGTAAATAAATTCTTTATCTCTTCTGAACTGGAAAAGGGCCTTTTGTCCTTTTAGAAGACCCTCCTGGTCAGTTTTACATTTTATTTTCCATTAATCTTTTGTTCATGGAACACTAGGAAAAAGAACACAGGCATCCTTATTACACTGGCTGAGGATTTGCATGTATTGGCTGTACTGCATAAGAAGGTTGATAATATAATCCCTGTATGGAGTTGACTCCTAGCTACTAGGTTTGACTGACTTAAAGTCAGCCAGACTTAAAAATCATGTTCAGGGAAGATGGAGCTCAGTGAGAGGAAAAAAAACCAAACCAACAAACCCACAAAAAACCAACCAACTAAACAAACAAACAAAAACCCAAACCAAAACCAACAACAACAAAGGTCTGCAGCTGTGGACAGCAGAATTGATTCTAGCTCCATGCAGTTTTTTGACAGCACCTTGTACTATAGACTTATAATTAGGAAAGACATTTGATTGGAATAAGTAAAACATTTTACTTGAGTGGAATCTAACCTGTTTCCTTGCCTTGTGTGACTACATAATTTCTTTTAAAAACGGTGAGTTTTATGTATACAATCGATAACTACAAAACCTATTAATATAATAGAATACTCTGAATTAATACCTACATTAAGGAAGTCTGTTACAGACTAAACTTCCTTTCTACTAGACGAAGCAGGGGAACTGTGTGAGATTTGGCACTTCATATGCAGGAAAGAATTAAAAGCTTTGATGGCTTTCTGGTTAAATCCTTGCATTATAGTATTTTTCCTTGTAAGTCTTTTAAAAATTTCTCCATCTGTAATTGGTAACCACCAAAATACCAGACAGAACATCATCAGTGGTATCTCACCAGTGACACTACTATGAATTCAGCCATGGCAGCATGTTTTCATTGGTCTGTATGTGGGGTTTCCGTTCTACATTGGTCAGGATTGGATGGGTTCTTCTAGCCATCTGTGAGCATAAACTATATTTAGTCTAGAAGGATACATTTTTCTCGCCACTTTTGTTCCAGATGCAATTTATATGCTGAATTAAGACAGCTGTGTTTGTAGATTTTTTTACTATACAACACCAAGTAGCTACCAGTTACTGTGGCAGCCTGTGAAGTGTAGCTGTGAGTGCATGGGAATGGAAAATGATGATTCTGTTATTTTATGTAGTTTCTGCAACAAAAATGCAGTATGTATTAATAAAAAATGTTTTTCTTACTGCTAGCTCTGCATACTCAGTATGTGATCCAATCCATCTGTTTGTCACACTCTTGTCAGTAATGTCAGAATTGGTTAATCTCTTCTGGGGAATGGCTCTGCAAAGCTTGTAGAGGTGTGGAAGAATAAATGTGATTTGGGAAGGACTAAAAGATTGTTAGTGGCAGTTGAAAATGAGACATTCAAATTAGGTCCCATTGCAGGAGCAGATGCCTTTAGTGCTGAATTTTAGCTATGTCACATTATATAGTGAAGTCAGTGAAGATGAACCTGTGGGTGTGTTTTCTTTTTTTTTTTTGGAATCGTGTACTGTCACTGAGGGCAGGGAATGAGGGTTTATCCTTAAGGGGGTGCCAGTGTTTGTAAGGGTTTTAAGTGTGTTGAGACTATTTTATTAAGTGTGCCATTCACCACCATTAGGTCAAATTTATCGCCATTCACAGTGAGTACTTCATACAAGTTTTATGATACTGCAAAATATGTTTCACCACACTATTTGACAATGAAATATTGTCAGAAGGGACTACTGCTTTCATTTATAGTGTTCTGGAGTGAAAATTGGCCCTTCCTCCACAGGTAAGGGTGAGATTGGGCAACAATCAGCTTATGTACAGGCTCTGTAGCTGCTAAATGTTTACATCTTGTTTTTCCTCTTTCTCTAGTCCAGGAGATCGACTTCTCAGAGCTTGTTCTGGAGGAAATCATTGGTATAGGGGGCTTCGGAAAAGTGTATCGAGCTGTATGGGTAGGAGATGAGGTTGCTGTCAAGGCAGCTCGCTATGACCCTGATGAGGACATCAGCCAGACCATTGAGAATGTCCGCCAAGAGGCCAAGCTCTTTGCGATGTTAAAGCATCCCAACATCATTGCCCTCAGGGGCGTGTGCTTGAAGGAACCTAATCTTTGCTTGATCATGGAGTTTGCCCGTGGGGGATCGCTAAATAGAGTGTTGTCTGGCAAAAGGATACCTCCTGACATACTAGTGAACTGGGCAGTACAGATTGCAAGGGGAATGAACTACCTGCACGAGGAAGCAATTGTTCCTATAATCCACCGTGACCTCAAGTCCAGCAACAGTAAGTGCTACACAGTGAATGGTCAAGGGTGCTGGGATGTGGCTGTGGAAAGGAATTGTACAAAGAAAAGAGGGGAGTAACATTAGTGATCGTTTCTTGTGAACCACTGTAATCTCTAGCTCAGTCCCAGAGGGATTTATTTTTTCTACAGTGTGGTGCTACACATCACAGGACACATGTAAATGCTTTCACTTTGCAGAAGCAACTTAAATGATTGGATGCAAAAGAAACTGTAAATGGAGCATGCTTCTATGATAGTTTGTGTATAAAGAGTGTCAGTTTTATTAGCAGGTCAGCAGACTCCTGTTTGTTGAACTTAAACTGTGTATACTCCTTCCACTTTTTGGAAGGGTAAATGCTACTTTGGAAAGATAAATGATCCTAAGCTTTCCTTTTACTTGTTAGATTTTGCTGTATAGATGAGATGCAAGCTTGTTTTCCTTGTGGAAAACTTAACCTGTCCCTGCTGGATTGGATTTTCTCTCTATCCCTCATAGAGCCTGTGTTGACAGAAACATTTAACTCAGGTAAATGAAGTGTCCCAGTGGGTGCCCTTGTTATACCCAGGACTTCAGCTGATGTTTGTAGTGCTTAACATGAGATGCAGCTGACCCAGTAGAGCATGGGGACTGAACTTTGATAGTTACAATTCTGTAAATAATGGTGAATAGCTACTCTGTAATACTTAGAGCATTGTTGTCTGCCACTTGAGTATTGTTTTTGTAGTGTGTCTGTTTTCCCAAACTTAAAATTGCCTTGAAGTCAAATGCATGTGTAGAACATCATATATGAGTGTGGAAGCAAACTGCTGCAGTGGTTTAAAGATCATCATCTCCTTTCCTTACGCCTGCATGCAGCTGCTCAGCCTTTCTCTCTGCTTGTCTATGTCTAGATGGCAAGAGCAAACACATACCTTGCATGTTGGCTGAAGTGGTTTAGATAGGTGTGTTAGTATGAAGTCATTTTCATCTGTGGCTTGAGTTAATAAGTGGTATGAACTGGATGGCTGAGATGCAGGCACATACTCTTTTGCTTTGAGGGCAGTAGCATCTTGCAAAGAGGCCTTGCAGATGGGAATTTTAATATCTTAAATAGATTCACTAGAGCTGGCATTAGCTATTACAATGCTGTAAATTTCCAAGCCTCACAGGATCTTCCTGTGGTCTTTTGGCTTCAAATCTTGTGGCAGTGAATTTGTGTAGTTTGTTGTGAAGGGGAAAAAAAGTATTGCTAAATCTTGTTAGTAAGTTTGAAAACAGGAACTATGAAAGCTTTCAAATTAGTTTCCACAATATTATTCTTACATTATTAAATTCTCCCTTTTTGTAACAGTAAGGCAATCTTAACAGCTCTAAAGATTTCCTAATATCTAAAGCCTTCCCTTATGGATGGCAGTATGTGTGGGCATAATATCCATATACTTGTGCTGTAAAATGAGGGATTGATTGGCTTGGTTAACGGATGACTGGCTGCACCTGTGAAGGAGTTGCCTTTAAGTGTTGGGCCTTTCCTTCTTACCTAAGAAAATATTTACTTGCTTCTTTTGCTAAAAGGCCATTAAGACTTTATTGCTTAATGCTCTGTGTACATTTATGAGGTGTGGAATGAAAGTTATTTCTAAGGTAAAAAGCTGTTAGCTCCTAGCTAACAACTGAGAGTTATTAAACTGTTTTATTCAGGCTAGAGACTGCTAGGTGTAAAGTGGAAACGTATCAACCAGAGAACCAGCCCTACTAGAGGGACACCAGTGCACAGTGTCACCAACCAAACACAAATATGGATGCTAGAAAACATCTGTACTGTCAGTAGCAAAAGTAAATATTTCTTGGACAGTGAATCAGCAGTATGTCATTATGCTGCACTGTAAATTGTCAGTAAGAAGTTGAGGATTTTGCTACATATATAACTGGAATTTTCTTCACATGGGAGGAAGTAATAGTAAAGGAAGAGGAAAAATGAGTGAGGAATACCTGTGGAAGAATTCAAAGACCTCGTGTATTTGGAGGAGAGAGGTGGAGAATTGATATGGTGCTCTTGACCAAAGGTACCATTAGATCTAGTATAGCCCAGTAACTGCAGAAAGCAGTATTACATTTGAGAAACTATATAAATTCAAGAGCTGGTACTAGAAGGAAGGATTTTGGGTATTTTAAGGAAAATTAATTGATTTGTAACTCTATTTTGAAATAAGATGATTTAGTAACCTTAGATATGGGCTTGACATTACAACAGCTGTTTAGTTGGGCAATATGGAGTTCTTCATTCTGGGCTGTGTGGTGGAAGAGAAAATTTTAAAAATGTATAATACTCTAAGCACTTGAAAATACATATTCTTTTCTAGGTGTATATATATAAAACAAGTTTCTTAAATACTAGATTATGGAGGGTTTTGAAGGGGGAGGGACAGTTTGTCTTTTCTATTTATTTGGTTGTGATTTTTTTGCTCCAAAAGTGTATATTACCTATACATGCAGGTAGACTTAACTCATGCTTATCTGTAGGATGAACAATTTTGGACTGCCCAACTTAAGTCCTTCCTTGAATACTCTATCACTGCATTGCTGAAATGCCTTTTCCATTTTATGTAATAAGCATCTTGGAAATTTCTCTGCTTTTTCTGTGGAAAGCTTTTTACAAGCTTTGTAAAGATTAGTGGACTAATCCTGATTAGTTATTGCATCCTGATTTATATGTGACTTGCACTTTCTATGTTCTTCTGATGTACATAGTTTTCTAAAATACTGTTGATAATGGAGAACACATTATGTTGTTAGCTTGGTGCCTGTAGAACTACCAGCTTGTAGCATTTTCTTTGCACAAGTTGTGACCCATCGATAGTCAGTAATGCTTCTCTGGAGAAGAAGCAGCTTCAGCTTGCAAGAAGTTGGAAAAGATTCTTGTGTAGTACATGAAAAATGTATCTACATCTATAAGGACTGTAGAGCTGTCATGGGAGCATCAGCTGTATTGATCTACTGATTGGTGCTGCCTATATTTAGTAAGAGATAGTGATTCTCATACATCTGTCTTTCCTTCAGGCACCAGCTGGGACTTGCACTATCTGTCTGAAGCTGCAGGATGAGTTAATTTTGGAGTTAGGGAACAAGATGAGGAAGTGGGAAAGAACAGAGTTGCCTTATTTAAAATTAAATTTTCTACTAGAATGGATGAAAATAAGAGAATACCTATATTTAAGCAGATGCATAAGGACAGTACTTCATGATGAACCTTCTAAGGAGGTCACATTACATTTTGAACAGTAGAATAAGTGGGTACCTTGATACAAGTCTGCGGAATTAACCTAGATATCTGTACAGGGATTTGGAAAAAAACCCACCCTTTTAAACCTGAACTGTTGAAGTTCTGTGAATTCCGGTAGTAGGTACCAAAACAATGCTCAGAGTTGTTCTTAGCATTTCTGATGGCACAGTAAAGATCCTTGCTTCAGAAGAAAACTTCATCTTGTATAGGGATTGATCTTCAGGGGAGTAATTGAAGATTGCAGGAGCTGTCTGTTTCTTCAGAGTCTCCTCATCAAAAAGCACTCTTCAAACCAGTTTTCTGTTTTCCTTTTTTTCGACCAAAAAGATTGAAGTTTTTTCTTTTCTGTCATTTCTCTTCATTTTTTCCTTCTTTTCATTATTGTACCTGAATGTTTAATGCTAATACATAAAGAGCATAGGAAAAGTGCCCTGTACATTTTAAGTACCCTGTTCATTTGTGGCAGACTTTTGTTGTAAACCTTGGAGGTTCTGAGGGCTGCCTATTTCATTGCTTTGGGGATGCTATCAGGAAATGAGCATTTAAAGCTCTTTACAGAGAGACCCTGTAATTCTTCTGCTGAGTGTCAGTTCAGTTGTCAGTGAGTCTGACAGGTAAGCATTCCAGTGGTGTTACCAACGTACTTGTCAGTCATGTAACTACACAAGAGGAAGAAGATAACCCAGGAAAGCTATTTTGTTCTACTGTATGAGGACATCAGTATTTCATTTTTGGCATTTGATTCAAGAGATTCAGTTTATTCTAGATTAAGAATAATGTTATTAATTTGACAGAATCGTCTCTGGCTTCTCTTTCTTCTCTTCATCTGGTGATTATATATGTATAGGGATTTTGGAAAAAAAATCCTCTTTACAGAATCACAGAATCACCAAGACTGGAAAAGATCCCCAGGATCATCAAGTCCAGCCTATGACCCAATACACTAGACAGTTGCAGCTTTGTGGACTCAAGCAGTAGGTACCGAAACAATGCTCAGAATAGTCCTCAGCATTTCTGATGGCATAGTAAAGACCATTGCACCCTCTTCAGCTGCATGTTAGTGCTCCACTTGAGTGTGTATTACGGAATTGGTAGTAGGCCTCTCCCAGTGTGAAGGCCCCTAAATAATCTGAGCTCTAGAAAAAAAGCAACTTGGAATGGCCACTGAAGTCACCATCGCTGTGTTTAGCATAGGTCTTAGAGTTTTTCTTTCTCTTATTACTTATTTGTGATTTGAGTCTCATTTCTGGCCTGAGGAAGGTGCTTGGCATATAATATTTAGGCTCAAATAGGACAGTCCTGTTAGTTTCAGTGAAATATTCCAAATAATGAAGATGGTCCTGTTTGTTTCTAGTTGTCTGTCAATGTTCGATATGCCAGCAACACGATAGGAATAATGCCAGTTAACTAATGCTGCAGAGAACTAGCAAAAGCATATTTGCTCTTTTTTTTGACTGGCTCAGCAAAATATGTTTGTTATTTGCACTACATTGAAAGATTTTGCTGAGGGTGTTCATGCCAGTTAGCAAAGTGCTTTATAAAAATCACCATGCTTGTGTTCCACAAAGTGGCACAGAAGTTTAGTAGCAGTGACATGGCCAAGGTCAAAGAAAGAGGTGAGGAGGGAGCTCAAAATAACCCCTGACAATTCTGTTTCAGTCAAGTCAGTAGTTCTTCAATTCTAGTTCTTTGAAGGTGTTCACATCTCCTACTTTTTGGACCACCAAGGTAACCTTGTGGTATCCTGAGATTCAAAGCTCTGGCTTTCTAAAGAATTTCAAACTCTGCTATAGCTTTGACTGTTTACTTTATGCAGTTGTTATGCTTTTCTCTGTTCACAAAGATGCTAATAGAGCTGACTGTTGTGGTGTCTGGACAGTTTTTTCCTAGGGCTTACAAAATTCCTTGTTGGCTTTTAGTTTTTTTAAGTATGGTCAAATTTAGAAGAAGGGATTCCTTGCAACTAGTTTGACTCCAACATAAGAGCAATAGGACTTGAACATTACATATCAGTCTTGATAACGTGATGAGTTATCTCATTTCTTGTTGCAGTATTCACGTCACAATCCATTCATAATTGACATTCTTCTCTTGGTCTTTTCAGAGAAGGGAAAGCACTTGGTGTAAACCTCTTCCTTTTTCTGGCAGTGTTGTGAATGAGAGCTCTTCCAGGGTCTGCTTAAAGTCTGTTGGCAGAGCAGTTTGGAAGTCTGCGTTGTTATCGCTGCTTCTGGTACTTCAGCGTAATTTGCTGGCTAACTCTCGAATGTTGTACCTGCTATCAGAATGGATTTCTGTTGTCAGTGCAATTAACTGAGTGTGAGTAATGAATGCTTCATGTAAAGCATAGTGAAGCTGTTTCAGTGGCATCTGAATGCTTTACACTGGGGGAATAATTGAGCTGGCCTTAGTTGGGTGGTCCCTTGCCCTGTAAGAGGAAAGTGATAAAAATGTGAGATTTTTTTCGGGTGAGAGGACAACAGCTGAGGGATTAATTTTATGCAGATGTTCTCTGCTTCAGTTCAGGGAGCAAAAATTAGAAAAAATATTTTTATTATTTTTTTCAGATTTAAAAGGTGTGTACAATAGAAATTAAGCCTTTCAAACAGCCTCAATATACTCCTAAGGATGATTAAAGATGACTTTTCATGTTCTGCCCTTAAGCAATTATCTGATTCTACAGACATGCTATACAATATTGCTAATGGCACATAGCTCCTAATTCTGGTTACTGTGCTTATTTTTGTCTCTCCAGAGTATCAGTCTTTGTGCTGATAGCTTAGTCACTTGTGTTATGGTTAAAAAGCATTCCAAATAACTGTAATTTTTTGCATATAGTAATATGATGATGAAAGTCCTGCCAGTAATACAACAACTTTTTGTTGAGTAGAATTGAGATGTTCTAGTTTCATGTGTTATTAGCTCAGAAGGTGTAAATTATCCCTGAAAGTGGTGCTAATTTTTAAGCTGTTGAGACACCAGGAATCCACAGAAGTAGGGTGACAGTTTACTTTGGTGTTGCAGTTTTTTTCCTTAGCTTGTCTAAATTAGTCTAACTACTTTCTTTTTTCAAAGCATGACAGTTGCTTTCATGTTGCAGTCTTATTTTCTGTATGTTTTAGTAGATTTCTGAGAGTTCCAAAATGAAAATATATCTCCTGTAAATGGTTTGGTTTAGTTGAATGTGATTTGAGCCTTCACTTGTTAATTGCAAGTCAAAAATAGACTTTATCAAAGTAAGTTTGATGTCCACAAGAACGCTTTGTTATTCTCCTTTCCACACCAAGTAGCAAAAAGGCACTTTCACAAATGGAATCCCTTACCGTTGTGGACAAGAATGGGAAGAGTTCTTCTCATTTTTAACATGTGAAATCGTGTGTATTACTTTTAAAAACTTAATTATCCTTGTGTCTTTGTGCCACTGCTTGTATTTTTCTGCGGAGTTCTTTCTGCTCTTAAAGGAAAAAAATAACCAAGTGTTACAACACTAAGCACTTTCTCTGAAGTGTGCATGTGGAACCACAGAACAGTTATGAGCAGACCTGAGCACCATTGTGCAGGATGTGTACCTGTGTGCTGCTCCCATGAATTCACAGTCTTACTGTGACAGACCTGGGACAAATCTGTGTATTTCTTTCTAAGTAGCAAGTCAAAAGTGAGAAGAGCCTTGTTGGGGTGTTTCTGGGAAGGCAGAATAACTTTTTCAGTTCTCTTTTTTTTTTTTTTTTTCTTTTGGTGTTCCTCCCATGTCAGTTAACTTAATGTATATTTTGAGACATTTCTGTCAGCAGCTTCCCTTTTGTTGTTCTGCTCAAACAATTCTTTTCAGAATTTCAACATACCTGAAGCAAACAAACTCACTATTGAAGCACTGGAAGTTAGGCACAGTCTTGCTGTTTGAAGTGATGATTCATCACCCAAGATGATTCTCTAAAATTAAGTAATATCTCATTCTGAAGATGGTGCATAGTCCATTATGAGATAAGGAAAGCCTTAATCTGTTGGAAAGAACACAGGATATAGCATGTGGTTTTAAGTAGCTGCTTTTTGGTACATATTTACTTTCTGGTTTTAGAATAGTTTCAGCAAGATTGGTGTGACTTCTATAAGGTTGCTGAAGTTGATTGGCATATCTGGTAGTTGCTTCTTAATTCTCCAACTGCTAATGGAAAGGTAAATTCAACCTTCCTCAGACCTGGCATATGTAAGGGCAGTAGGGTGTATGTGAACCAGACCATTTGGTCCACCTGCCACAAAAGTATTGCAGTATTTTCTGTTGTTGCTTTTCTGAGTATAGGCCTAGGAAGAGATGTTGGAGAGAACAGTCTGAAGTTGCTTTCGAGTTTGTGTTGTTCAAGGATCCTGAAAATAAGAAAAATCCCATAGCTTGGATTAATAGAATTTCTGCTTGTTGAAGTGTGGTAAGTCTTGCCCTTGGATTTATTGATTTGCTTTTTCTTGTTTCATGTAAGCAGTGACAGTGTGTGGCTTTGATAAGATTATGGTCATCTGGGGGATATTCCTAATGTTCATCAAGGTATTATGTAGTCACTTCCCTTTGCTCACAGAGTTAGCTGGGTCAGGAAACTAACAGAAATCTTAACACGTTGGAAAGCAAACAGCTTTCTGATAGCTTTACTGCATGAGCCATTATGTTGCATGGGCTTTCATGTGTAATGCTGCAGCACTACCCTCATTCTCAGCAGCTGGCAACTTGTTCTGCTCAGCTTAAGGCAGAATTCTGGAGTATTCAAGAAAGTCTGAATTTCACTGTCATCTGCTGCAATCTGGTTGTTATTGCCTGTTTCACAGAGATACCTTAATGAAGACAAAGTAAAACAGATGTGTGCTACTTTTTCATCATGAGTTTCATGGTTCTATTTGCCTGCAAGTGGCTTCCAGTGAACCAGCATTATTATTAAACCTTTCTCTTGAGCAACAATTCATGAATGTCATTCATGTGATTTTACTCTTCCCTTTTTTGTTGTTGCCTAATACAGTTCTTGATTTGTTGCAGGCTTTCAAACTGATAGGATTTGGCAAAGCACACTGTTAAGTAGAGATATTATGTTTTTTCCTTGGAGCATTTAAATGATTATGAAAGGCACAGTAATCCATGCCTGAGCTAGAAGATTGTTCCAATGTAAGCAGTATGGTAGGATTTAGTCTGAAATCAGAGCTGAACAGTTCCATTTTCCTAGGAAACTCACCTGGGTGTTCTCCGGGAGCATTCAGAATGTTTTGTACCGGATCACTAAAGCGAGAAAGCTTTTTTCAGCATGGTTATGTGAAAGGATGGATTCTAAATATATCATGGCTTGGAAGGCCTTTCCTATCCCCTCCCCCATTGTGCATTAGCTCTTTAGAGTTACTGTACTGCACGGCTTAAAATCCAAGATCTGCTGTGCTGTCACATCCATCACCTCCTCTAGCTTGATAGAAGAGGACAGTTGGCCAGCTTTATGGATTTGCTGAACCCTCACGCATACCCTCTAATTGAAAAGCTTTTGTTTTGAAGTTATATATATTTTTTACATGTGTTGTTGCTGATTGTTAATAAGACGACACTCTTGTTACTAGAGACAATATTTGTAGTTTTTGTTTTTCCTTCCAAGACGGGAAGTTTTGGGTGAATTTTAAGTTCTGTGCTCTACAGGATGTTATGCAATTCTTTTCCACCACAAACAAGTATTAGAATAAAGATGCAGTCCTACCGAAGTAAATGGCAGAGTACCCAGCAGAAGGTAGGTAAAGGCTGCATGTGGAAAGCCAAAGCCAGGACTCAGTCCATGTGCAGATGTGTCAATCACTTTAAGTACTTTGAGTGCAGGATCAGGAGCTGATTGCTCATTATCTGGATACTTGTAAAGCAAAGCTGTGCAGGCTGATGATGGAAGGTAGATCTAAAATTGCAAATGAGATTTTGGCAAACCGCTACAAGATGAGGTTTCATTTTGGAGCAAGTTTTTGAAATCCATTTCCAAAAGCTTCTTTCTGTCCTCCAGGCAGTGTGCCAGTGTACTGTCAACAGGACTTAATAATTAAAAAAAGGAACACCTGGCAAGCTCAGTCCCTTGTCCCCTTTGCAATAGTGCTACTTTTTTGACTTGTTAGGCAAACTGAAGACTTACTAGCTAGCTTCTGACTCTGAGACCATGACTGTCAGACAATGCTGCAGCATGAAGCAATGTATTAAGGTTATCTTTTTATCTAACATCCAGTACTTCCCACCAGCACCATTTGAGCTGAAAGGTATCTTAGGAAGTTTTGCTTACTCATGGGGTGGGAAAATGGGATTGGAATAATCATAGTAAATTCAGTGAAGCCATCTTCTATGCAAGAGCATTTTTGTTTGATCTGTGGATACTTTTCTTCTTCAAATAAAGACTGTTGAAAAACTATAGGATGATGGTTAATATTTGCTATCACCATAGTACCTTCTAAATAAGAACCCTGAAGATTTCAGAATGTGTTGTGTTTCTTCAGAGTACAGTGGAAGTTTTTGTTCATTTTTCAGATAAAGTATAGAAAGTAGTAATTGGATCATGCAAGAGGGAAAAGATGCTTATCTCATTTTTCTGAGTTAGTCTCCATTTAAAAAGAATAAATCCACATTTGGATGAATTTCACAGCAGTTGAAAGTAGTTCAACGTGTTCAGAGTGGAAACAGTAGAATTAGAAGGCAGTCAAAGGGATGTGGACAAAACAAAGATTATACCTAGATTGTGGGGAGATGAATACAAAAAGTGCTGTTAACTGAGATTGTCGGTCCCAATTGTGAAAGCCCAAGGGATGTATGTCAGGGAAGAAATTCAAATTTAAGTGTAGTGTTAATATTTGAGTGTTCATGGACCTACAGACTAGGAGTATAAGTTCTCAGAAAGCACCTTCGTAACTGTCCTGACTAAGTTAACTTCATTCTGCAGTCTGAAAAACAAACCCTTAGAAAACATATGGGATTGAGTGAGGAGATTCTTTGTTCAAGACAAGGTTTCCTGTAACAGATTGGCTCTGTTTTGGACATGTTCTGCCATGGGTGGGTGGGAGAATCTGGATCCTATGATAATAATAGAACTTTTTTCCTCTCTGGCATGCCTTCAACTTCAGTAAGCCTTTAGCTGACTTATGAAACCACTGTAAAGCAATTTTTAAAATAATTTTGGAATTGTTTGGAAATGGAAATATTTGGTTTCCTTCAACTCTTGTACTTGAGACTTCTGTATTGCTGTAAGGGAGATGTTTAATGATAGTACCTCCTCATACAGGTCTGGATTGCTTTTAAATCCTACTATGGAAAAGACTGTCAGTTTTTAGAACTGGAACTCTGCTTATATTTTGCATTTAAAGGTCTCAGAGTGAAAAAAGCATGGGTTTCCATGAAGGCTTTTCTCCGTTCTTTTCTTTCTGTAAACCTCTTGCACCTGAAATTCGATGGACTCTGTATCTGGCACATATCCTTATGGTACCTGAATTATCTAAATGGACTAAGTGGGTGGGCTGATGCTTATCCACTGCTTGCCATTTTGCATTTTGGCAAGTGAAGCCACAGTAAGCTGTTCTGTTTGCAGGATAGAGGAAGAAATAATGTGTCCAATATTCCTACCCCCACAATAAATACTCAACTGCAGCAATCGTCTTTCACACTCTAGCTATGAGAGGGTAAGCATTAGTTCCCCTCTTTGCAGCTACCTGTTACCTTACTCCTGTTGAAAACAGTGGTCATACAGTAACAAATGAGCAAAGGCCTACTGGAAAACAAATCTGGTACTAGGCTGTTGTATCTCTAGATGACTGAGTTGCTCTGGAGTGACCTGCAAAAACACCTAGCTGCAGCAAAATGCATGGTATTATTCTGGGACAGAAAAGATAATTTACGTAGTGTCATTCCGTCTAGTTTTGAATTCCTCTGCCATTTTTCAGACTTTGAATGAGTGATCTTTTTACTTCTCTTCAATCCAACAAAATAAGAATAGGTATGGTGAAGCATCAGGACTAAAGGAGAGATCTAGTTGAGAGTCCAGATAAGAATATGGGAGACTGGGGAAGAAACTTTAAGTCTGTGCAGGTAGTTAGATGTCTACTTAATGATTTATATCTTAGAATGGAATGTTTCTGCACCAAGTAAAATAACAAAGATGACATTTATCCTCTTTATAGTCCTTCCTGTCATTCTCACCCACCCATTGTGGTTGCTGCCATCTAGCTCTTGGACTGTGTAACCAGTTGATGTGGCTCTGAGATGTAGTACAGCACAAAATAATGAGTAGGGTCTCTTAGGAACAGTTGTGAGTGTGATGCACTGGCAGGTGAAATCCTTTTGCTGGAGTTTTTCCTTATGTCTTGATAATGACTGCTTTCCTTATTCCTGGAATCTTCAATGGCAGAGCAGTCGACTCCCAGCAGTGCTAATGTTGATAAAGACTGAAACAGAACTACTGAAGTGCACTGACATAGATATTCAGATATTTCCACCACCTTTGAGTTTTTTAGAGCCTCTCAACTCTGCATCAGGTTACTGTGTCTGCTAGCTTGCAGTCAGGACCTCACGTGGGACCTCCACTACTCCCTCTGTCTGTAGGTCCATAATATCCTTTAAGCTCAGGCTAACTTGAACTACCTGCATAATCAGATTTTATCATCTTTCTGGCAAGTGAACTTCTGACACTTCCTTCAGATTGTTCTTCCAACCTGTTTGAAAGTAATGATATCTACCCTAGCACCCTAGGAACTCTGTTAAAGGTAGGTGTCTCTATGAAGAATTGATAAAGCTTCAAAATACAACAATAGAATACATGAGTTAATGTTGCTTTATCACTGGGTAGAGGCCTTGTTGATTCATTGTCTGCCTAGATCTGTAGTATTTAAATAAAAGAATGAGAGGCATTCTGGCGCTAAAATCCGAGTGAGTTGTTTAGTTGGGGAAAAGTTATATGGAAGTTAAATGTGAAGCCAGCACGTATCTATCAAGTTAGAGAGATATCCTAGCATACCACAGACAACAAATCCAGCTTTTCATCCTCTACAGTAGGGATCTTTGTTTTCTAGCCTGCTCCCTTCCGTATTTCTCCCTGCATGCTTTCAGTTCCCCTTGTAGAATCATAAAATCATAGAATGGTTTGGGTTGGAAGGGACCTCTGGAGGTCATCTAGTCCAACCCCCTTGCAGTGGGCAGGGACATCCTTGTCTATATCAGATTGCCCAGAGCCCTGTCAAGCCTCATCTTGAATGCCTCCAGGGATGGGGCCTCAACCACCTCCCTGGGCAACCTGTCCCAGTGTTCCACCACCCTCGTGGAGAGGAACTTCTTTCTAATGTCCAGTTTAAATCGACTCCTCTCCAATTTAAAACCATTGCCCCTTGTCCTTTCACTCCAGGCCTTTGCAAGCAGGCCCTCTCCAGCCTTCTTGGAAGTTCCTTTGAGGTACTGGAAGGTCACCAGTAGGTCCCCGCGAAGCCTTCTCTTCTCCAGGCTGAACAATCCCAGCTCCCTCAGCCTGTCCTCATAGGAGAGGTGTTCCAGTCCCCTGATCATTTTCGTGACCCTCCTCTGGACCTGCTCCATCAGGTCCATGTCCTTTCTGTATTGAGGGCTCCAGGGGTGGACATAGTATTCCAGATGAGATGTTGTACTCAGCCCCTCTCTTCTTTTTTATTTCTGCTTTTTTTGTAATGCTTGTAACCATTGCCATCAGGCTTGATGTTCATTAGCTTGTAGATTTCTGTTCTTGTGCGCCAGGCTTATTGAGTAGTGTTATGCATGGGTAAATGACTTGGTGTGAACTCTAAGCTGGACCATAAAATGGACTCTAGATTTACACACACGTACGCATGTGCACAGAAGAGAGCATGAAGTTGCTGATACAGCTGTTGTCATGAAATATGGAGCAATGAGGAATTTGACTAACTATTGTGGTGGCATTGCAAAGTAATCTTCCCTTCATTGGTATTCTGTTAACAAATTTTGTCTGTTAAGTCAGGAAGTCCTTTATTTCCTCTGTGTGCTGTGTGCTAAGTAAATTGGAAATACAGCAGCAGAGTAGCTGAAGAAACTGAAGCCAGTACAGCCAGAAAATTTTTGTATGCCTGGCTGTTCATACTATTTTGTGCAGCAGACAGCAGTTCCTTTCCTCTATCATTTTTCATAGATAAAAATGGGCTATTTTTGCTGTGGGTGATCACGCTGTAGTAGTTCTCCCAGAATGTAGTTGTGCTTCTGAAGTGATGAGTCAGCTTTTAGCACAAGCAAAGCAAAGGAGTTTTCTGTACAGCACTACATTATGCAGATAAACCTAATTCTTTCTCTAGGCTAAGAAAATAGAAAAAGGCAATTATGATCATTTTTTGCTGCCTTGTGACTTAATTTTGACAGACGAAATGAGGAGTCACTTCCTACCAGTTCTTTGCTGTTACTAGGAACTGAATCAGCATGGGTTAAAGTGTTTATTTTTCGCTACTTCCTCTTTCCCACTACTTTGGCCACTGGAGACTAAAGACTAAAGAAACTGGAGACTAAAGAATGCTGTCCTAACTGTCAAAAAGTGTAGCAGAAAACTAAAATAAACCTCCCAGAAGATAAGCAAAAAAATCTGACAGTGTTACTGCCTTCTAGGGAAAGTTTGTGTTTGTGAGAGGAGGTTATAACATGTTCTCTTGCTCTGCTGGTGTAATATGAGCAGAATAGAAGATTCAAACAGCAGCTGTGAATTTTGTTGCCAAAAAATATTTTCTTAATTTCCCCCATGAAAACTTTCCTTCTATGAAAGTAATCTACCACTTTAAACTGTCTCTTTATGCATACTGGAGTTAGTATGGGGCTGGATAAAAAAATAGGAGGTCTGTTACTGAGGTTTTATAAAGAGATCAACTTAAAACCTAGGTAAGGCTTTATGTTTGTTTTAGTGATAGGATTGAAAGATTCAGTGCAGATGTTTGTTTATGTAGGTTAGAGGAGTGTGTTTGAAAGAAGAGTAGGTGGGTTTGAGAAGCAGAAAATTAAAGGAAAGGGGTAGAAATATGTATATTCTGGCAGAAGGGGAGCTCTAGACCAATTAGTGCTTCTAGCATAATTGGAGAGGGGGGAAAAAAAGTTGTAATAGAAAGAAGTTGGTTAAGCCGGCTTCGTGAACGAAGATCTGGAGAGGGCTCTACCCACGTTTTTTACAAGCGCGCTGGTGGCTAAAAAGGCCAATACGAGATAGACAAGAGCAGTTGCAAAAGGCACAGCAGAAGGACTCCTTAGATGATATATTCTGCAAAACATAGTTCTTTCTACGTTGTCTTTTCTCCTCAAGAGTGATCCTGCGTGCTTTCTCAAAAACATCAGCAGCATTAAAAATAGTGTGTATACAGACCTCCTGATTGGAGGCCAGAGTAGAGCAGTTAAGGTGATCAATATGGNAGAAGTTGCATGCTGCAGAGCTACTTCTGTATGGGCAACAAGGGCAGCGTCAGCAGCATAAAGCAGCTCCCATACACGATGTTTTAAGGTCTTAGTATGGGCCTTCAAACACCTTAGCTTAAATAGGCTTTCATCAGTACAATATTGGATGTAGATACTCCCCGTAAAGAGTTTACTCAGCAGTTTCCAGCCACTCGCTGCAATGTCTAAGAAGCAGAAGTGGTACTGAAATACTAGATGGAGTTTAACACAGCCTTCCTAGGGTTTATTGAAATGTAAGTGCACGCTTTATATCCTCTCTTTACCTTGTCATGGTGTATTTGTATATCTGATCTCATGTATTTCTGGTAGATGCATAAGTAATGACAATACAGCTGGAAACAAGGCCCTCCTTGCAGTAAGGCTTTGTGTGTTGGACAGAGATGTTTACCATTGACTTTTCAATTGAGTCAGTGATCATTAAGGTGAGTGGTGCAGGATACGATGAATTATGACCTCCAGCTTCCTTTGTGGGCTAAGGGACAGCTTTATTTAAGACTGATTTAACAGTAGTACTGGTTTGACTTACATTATTGTTCTATTAGTAGGACAGCCGTATTTCAGAAAACATAGTTTAGAAAAAGTTTGGAACACTGAGATAATCTTGCAACTATGAGTAAATTGGTTTTTGCCAGATGGCTCTCTAACATCTGGTGTGTTGGGGAACTTCTTTAATTGAGATTGCTTACTTACACCAGACCACAGAGATTCATGTGGTTTGAGTTTGAGTGCTTAGCACAGATGTGCCTCTAATCAAGAGAGGCTCTTGTAGAGAGTAATTCAGCATGTATATTAGACTTACACTTGCAAGTCCCTTCTAGAGAGGCTTTGACTTTTCTGACTGTGTTTGGAGCCTTCCTTCAGAATTCATTTGATTCTCTGTTTTGCCTATTTAGAACTAACTAGTGGTTTTGGGTACTAGTACAGGGTGTCCTCAGTAACACAGATTTAAAGCTGCAGGTTTCAGTATTTTTACTGTAGTGATTTCATCTTCTGAAAGGACATAGAATAGACCTAGATACATATAGTCCCAATCCTAAACCTGCCAGTGCAGGTTCATGAGTTCCTAGTGAAAGTTCACTGTTCTAAGGTGAAGCTGCACCTTTTGGGAACTTCGGGAGCTTTGGAACCAACAGCAGCCTTAACTGTCTCCTTCTATTAAATAATCCTGCACTAGCCAGTGACCCACAGAGCCAGCATCTCTAATGACAAGACAGAACTGAGGATGCATATGAATGATCTGAAGCCTGAAGGATATATAGTGTCTTAGAAATCTTAATCAAGTTGCTTTCTGAATTGCTTTGAATACTAAGGCAAGTGGTTTTGTCTTTCTAGTAAAGCATAATAATAATGTGGAATGGGGTGGAGCAGGAGGAAGAGCTGACTTGGTGTCAGATACCATTGTGTCAGTCATACTTCAGTGGGTCTGTTTCTATGAAGTCTATTTTCAGTGCAAATCTTTGTTTAAACAACAAAACCCTCTGAATTGGCCCCAGCTCTAGGAAAAAAGCCTCATTCTTCTTGATGTCACTGATACACAACTGTGACTCATGAAACTGAGATAGATCCCCTTTGGGATCTGTTGTCACTGGGATCTGTGTACTTCTAAAGACTTGATTACTTCTGGTGAGACTGATTTGGATTCTCTAAAAAGCCTGCTAGCTATTAGTACACAAACAGAATGATACATCAACTAGAGAAGGTAAACTGGCTTCACCTAACATCAAGAAGCTGATTTCTGTCACTTTCAGCTCGGCTAGCAGAGTTGCTTGCTCAAATTACAAACAAACAAGGATAAGAGGATCTTGGGTACATAATCAGTTCTTTCCTCACCAAGAAACCATGGTTCCATCTCTCTTTGTGCAGATTAAGACTGGAATGAGAAACTCCAGTTGTATCACTTAAGTATCAAGCATCTGGTGTTGCCTATTAACTGAAGAGTATTAGACTGTTAGATCATTCAATAATCTGCAGAATGTACTGAAGATACTCTTTCTAAAATTTTTGTCTGCTTTGGCTCTGGCCTCTTAGCTGTTTTTTCAATAATCAAAACAACTAAGATGTTATATTAAGCAATTGGACTTGTTTTTGTGGAAATGATATTCTTCCACATTCTTGTGATTCTGAAGGGGTAGATGCCAGAACTTGGTGTCTTAAGGATGATTCTCTAATATTGTGGATCTTGAATGCTGAGTTCACTCATGGCAACAAAGACAAATTAAAGGATGCAATTAATAAAGGCCATTTAGTAGCTCAGATGGTCATACAGGTCTGGGTGCTGCAGTTAGTACTGTGAGCGCGATGGTGATTGTGAAGTATCAAAGCCCCAAGAATAGGGTATCCTAAATCTTTAAAGTATAGGCCACCACTGACATCTATAGCTCTGAACTACCCAGATATGACTGAAAATGCTCTAAAGTTAGTGATGAAAGGAAGTCACACAGTGCTGCCTTTCCTCCTTGTTACTGCAGCTTGTTTGTCCTGAGCAGAAGCCAAAGCATCATGAAAATGGAAACCTGAAAATGTAACAATGACATCTCTAGCAATCGTCATCTCCTCTAGCTATACACAGTTGTTCATTGACTTGCCGTAATGTCAGACAGTAAGACTAAGGACTGTGCCGGACTCAGTCTTGTCAAATGATCTCTGAATTCTGCTTTATGCTCTTCTGAGAGTCTGTCTCATCTTTACACCAGTAAATGTTAGCTTACTGCCTTTGGTTACCTAACCCTCCCTTTGTTGATAGGATGCCTACTTCTTTCTCTGTGCTTCAGGAAACTTTCTTACAAACAAAACATCCTTGATTCTTCTTTTAAGGCACCAAAGATGTTCTCAAAGAATATGGAGGGATCTTGACAGACATTTTCATTTCAAAGGAAAAAGAATGATCATCATAAACTTGATAAGAGGAGGCCTGGTGTTTAATATCTGCCTTTGTATCTCTCTAAGCTCAGACCTAATGTGTCTCGATTGGCTGTTTTCTTTCAGCACTTACAATCTACCTGGTTCTCAAGAAATCAAACAGTGTGGTTGAATTATTACCAGCAATGGTTCTTGAGAGTCCTTGTGGTAATAAAGTTCTTAATAAAGTCTTAGTAGTTGAAATTACACATCTAAATCATATGTACCTGTGTCTGGATGACTGCTTGACCTGGGGAAGGTTTTGCTAGGAGATTCCAAGACCTGTTTGAATCATATTCCTTTCTTGTTGTCTCAGCTGGGACACCTTGAGATATGGAAGAGGTCTCTTGCTGGAGAGAATTCATCTGATCTGTAATTCATTTCTCATTGTCAAATGCTTGTTTTCTGGAGGACAAGTTCCATGTCTTTCAGGAATATATGAAAATGTATGTGAGCACTTCTGGATTATTACTCCTGTAAGTGCATGTGTTCATGATACCCTTTCACCTGAAGTTGCTAACAACTTTTAATGCTAGTTTAAGCCACTGTGCTTTGCTTTGCACTTGAAGTATGCAAAGAACATGGTATTGGTGATTTGCTATAATGTTTTGCTGTAGCAGTTGGATCCTCAGTGCTGTCGAAATGCACTTGTAATATCTGGCTTGCCTCACCAGTCCCCTTTGCAAGTTCCCAGTTCATGCTACTTAAGACCAGCTTTTAGCTGTGCTATAGAGGAAAATTAAGTTTTTGAGTTGTTAGGATCAGTAGTAAATAGCATACCTTCATCTACAACTTGACTGGTTCTGTGCGCACACACAGGGTGAGATTTCCTGCATGGGCTCTGCTGGAACAGGGAAATGGTGATCCATCACTAACAAGCTGACACACATTCTGCATGTTCCTGCTGATTCTGTTCCTGTTCTTCTTTGGTTGCCTGAAAACTAGACCCAGTATTTTTGCTGCCAAACAATTTCTCTTTTTAAGCCTGGAAATGTGAAAGATTTTCAATTCAGTTTTCTACAGTTTTTTTTAAACCTCTCTATCTTGTGCTGATCTTTTAAATCAGCAGACCAGAACGAGATGGTTTACTGCCATGGTAGATTAGCTGCATTTTTGGTGGGGGTGCTCTGTATTTTTGTCTAAATTCTTTTTGTTACGCTGATCATCTGGCCAATGTTAGCTTTGCTCTGAGTGCTCAAATCCATTCAAAGGACAAAAGGTATATTAGCTCTGTAAGGGTAGGAAGTATGTTGTTTATTTGTGTTTTGTGTTGGTGGTAAACTAGTATAACTGCAGAAGAAATAGCACTTGGAGAAGAGAACTCGCACACTTAAGCAAGTTTAGGTGAGACCATCTTGATTAGCATGAGTAAAATGTGTTTGCAGTGTCCTGGTAAACTGGCTTGTGTTTTCCATAGGAGAGATTTTTAAGGAGGAAACTGAAAGGAATTCATATTTCACTTATTTCCAAGATTCTTCATTGAAATATGTACAAACACAAGAGAGAGGGGTCAAGGTTTTCAGTTTGGAAATCTGGCAGATGGGCTTCAGAGACTCCTAGCAGCCACAGGCAAGCCTATTGATATTGACCAAGATAAGGAGAACAGATGCTGGAGATATGATTCTTAAAATGAATTGTTATAAATTTAGGTGGCAGGACTATTATCTCAAGCAGTTATTACAAGGAAATAGAAGGGGAAACAAGGATGTAACTAAGGAATCAAGGACTTGCAGTAAATCCAGGTCTTTCATTGTCCTTCTCCACGGTCTTTTGTCATAGTAATTTATCTTACTTAAGCAACATCTGACAAAAAAAAACAAGTTCATGGATACAACAGATCTGTGTAAGTACTAATGATTTTATTAGAACTTAATACAAATCAAGGTAATTAGATGATAACAACCTCTTGCCAGGAAGGTACTTACAACCCAGCAGTGATATCTGGCTCTCTAACTGGTTATTGACCTCATTCAGACAGAATATGATCTACCTTGTGAGCAACAAACTTGCTCCTCGTGCTTGTGGCGGGAAGCAAAAAAAAACCCAAATCCATGCTTTTTTGTTTCAAAGCTTTACTTTACCTTTACAACCTCACTGTATATCTATATATTACTGCATTTGAATTTAAAATTAGATTTTATTATAATGCCAGCTCTTTAGGCAGAGTGGGTACATGCTAGAAGAAGAAACTTAATATCACAGAATCATCTAGTTTGGAAGGGACCTCTGGAGGTCATCTAGTCCAACCGCCCTGCAGTGGGCAGGGACATCCCCAACTAGATCAGGTTGCTCAGAGCTCTGGCAAGCCTCACCTTGAATGCCTCCAGGGATGGGGCCTCAACCACCTCCCTGGGCAACCTGTTCCAGTGTTCTACCAGCCTTGTCGTGAGGAACTTCTTTCGAATATCCAGTTTAAATCTGCTCCTCTCCAATTTAAAACCATTGCCCCTTGTCCTTTCACTCCAGGCCTTTGCAAACAGGCCTTCTCCAGCCTTCTTGTAAGTTCCCTTTAGGTACTGGAAAGTCACTAGTAGGTCCCCCTGAAGCCTTCTCTTCTCCAGGCTGAACAATCCCAGCTCCCTCAGCCTGTCCTCGTAGGAGAGGTGTTCCAGTCCCCTGATCATTCTCGTGGCCTCCTCTGGACCTGCTCCATCAGGCCCATGTCCTTTCTGTATTGAGGGCTCCAGAACTGGACCCAGTATTCCAGATGAGGTCTCACTAGAGTGCGGAGTAAAGTGGCAGAATCACCTCTCTGGATCTGCTGGCCATGCTTCTTTTGATGCAGCCCAGGATGCCATTGGCTTTCTGGGCTGCCAAGTACGTACATTCTAGAAAGCTTTTCCACTCTTGCAGTCAATGAGGGACTTGTTAGCAATTTTTCTTAGCAGTTCTTCATCTGCTAGAAAGAAAGAAAAGTTAGACTTACTAGAAGAGGCACAAAGGAAGTTTTCCTCTGTACCCTTGTTTCTTATGGTGCTTCTACACCGAAGTGTGACAGTAAAAATACATCTGTTTTTGCCCAAATGAAGAGAATAGTAACTCTAGGCCTCAAACTTCTCTTTCCTCTGCAATTAGGAAAATGGAGTGTTCATTAATGTTAGAAAGTAATTTTGTGAAAGAGGAAAGGACCAAGAGCTTAACCATAAGTCTTACTTTATTCACAATTTGCCTTAGCCCACAAAAATCAATAATGAAGTAGTATTTTGTAAATTCTGAAGCCTTGTAGAAAGGGTAGGTAACTTCTTTGGTTTTCAGTGAATAGACAGCTTGTTTTAACTTTAATTCTCATACTTGCTTCCAATAATCAAAATGGGATTTCCCCTGAAATTACAGCCAGAAGTGTTATCTGAACCTTTCTGCATAAGTAGTAATATGCATCTAATGCTAAAATACTGAAATTAGTTTTATTTAATGCAAGATTTATATTTTTCCCCTCAAAAAAAAGCTGTGTTAGCATGAGACTGATACTTGAGTCCTTTCATGGACTGCTAAAAATGGTCCTGAATATGATTTTTGTCTGTATTGTAGTTTTAGCAATGCTTTTGCCTTTCATAGGTTTTGTTATGGTCCATGAGTGCTTGGTTGTGGGTTGGTTTGTGGGGGGTTTTGTTTTGGTTTGTTTTTTTCTTTGCAATTCACAAGGACATACATAGAAAGGGGGAAAAACCCAGCCCTCATTTCCTAAGAACTTGTGCCTTTTAATGGCATTAGAACAGTTTAGCTGCATAAAGATGGTATATTAGTTGCTTGATGCCTTTTGCTGTGAAGTCATTGGCTTAGTGGTAATACAAATATTTTTTTTTTCTTTGCAGTCCTTTACGAAGTGACTGAAAATTATTTCACAGGCTTATGGCTATGTTAGTTAGAGAAGTTTAGTGGCCTGTTAGATTCTGTTGCTTGATGTTAACTTGCTGACACAACTTGTGTGGTCACTTTACATGAAGATAAAGAGGATAATGTGGTGCTGTTACAGCAGAGAGGAGACTTCTGCCCTCTGGTTTACACTCATTTCATAGCAGTGTGACAGTACAGCTCCCTGGGTAAAGAGGAATATGTGCCTTGTGCCAAGGCATTCTTGAGTTCCTCCTCAAGGTTTTATTAAAGTTCTTGGGTATAGAGTCCTTTGCCATTGAAACATGGCAGAAACTTGGGAACTTTACTAAAAATAGTTTCATAGTAATGGGAGAGGGAATCTATAACATGGTGTATATGAAGTCTTGAATTGAGCATATTATTACTGATCATCAATCTTTTTTTCATTGTGACTTAAAAAAACACCACCTGTGTACACAGAGCTTCCACTTCTAACACATTTACATGAAGGATATATCCAGCCTATGTATCTGGATTTGGAAAAAAAAAAAAAGTCCTCTTAGCAGTTCAAGAAAAAGATGCTATTACTGGCTTGCTGAGAGAGGATTAATTAGGAAATGTCTTCCCTTATCTGGATTTCTAGAAGTTACAGTGGTTCACGTCCTCTTGGCAGAGAATTATTATACAGAATGACACTAGGCACTGTATTAAATAATTATGTTATATATTTGTTCTCTGGGGCTTGGTATTTTGCTGAATTTGAAGTTACTTGCTAGACAGCTGTTCACTTGTCAGATGAAAGGATCAGCTTGAAATAACTTGTAGCAGAATGTGGTATGTTTCAGTAACTAAAAGTCATGGAGGATTTTGAAATTTAGGAGATCTCCAGGAAGATTTTTTTTTTTTGCATAAATACCAGCTTTACTTTGCATACCTTTTAATTCCCTCCCCCCTCCCTTTTCTCCAGTACTGATACTCGAAAAGGTGGAAAATGGAGATCTGAGCAACAAGATATTGAAGATCACGGATTTCGGCTTGGCCAGGGAATGGCATAAAACTACCAAAATGAGCGCAGCTGGGACATATGCCTGGATGGCTCCTGAGGTCATCCGCTCCTCCATGTTCTCCAAAGGCAGCGATGTGTGGAGGTATTGATTTGGCATTAACTGATTGGATACTAAAGAGTAACTAGACCTATCAGGAAACCTCTCCTCTGTTTAAGAATGAGTAATGGTGAAACAAATATTAAAATTCAGGTCTTAAGAAAATTTTATCCACCAACTTTCCCACTATCAGACCCTTTATATTAATTGTAAACATTTTTTTTACTCTAGAAAGTGGTGGACCAGCTCTTGCATGGCTCTGAATTTTTGTTGTTCTGTAAGTTTACATTATGATTCATAATCCAAATTCCCTCTGCTTTATGTAAAACAAATCATTTGTATTTGTTTGGCTGTTGGCTGATGTAATCTAAGTCCATAAAACAATCTGTGATGTACTTAAAATTACTACTGTTTTACCAACAGTAAGATCATTTTTGCTTTGGTAGTAATTTGTCACTGATGTATATGTACACAAACACACTGTACCTAATTGAATTCCCTTTGGAGTTTCAGCCTGAATACAGTGTTTTTCACTTTCATAACTGTCTTATGAATTATTTTCACCCTTCTAGCCTTTTACATAAAATAATAAAGCTCTTCTCTAAGTCCGTCTCAGTATGTAATTCACAAGTAGTAATTTGCATGTGTGTATTGTATTTTCTCTTCATGCAGTGAGATTATTGAGGATAGGAGCTACTTTGGCACAGAGGAGTGTAAGGGTCAGCCCATAGGCTTCCAGAAATTGGGTTTGAATATGACCATTAAGTGAATTGGTAAATCCAGAATTCAGTGAACAGCTCTAGGACAGTGACTTTTGTGGATGCTGTGAGCCATAGAATTAGTACTGAACATCTGAAATAGATGGAGACAGAATTTTGTTTTTCCTGTGAGGAGAGAGATATTGAAGTGTCAGGGTGACTTCTTTAGAGCAGTAAAATTCTGTGGCTGGTGAGTAATGCTCCCACACAAGTGTGTGCATGCTGTGAAATCTGTCAGGATAAAGAAGTACAATGCTGGCAGCATTGTCTGGCTCTTATGGCAGAGATTTGGTGTGGGGATTTTCATTTTCCTTATCCAGTTTTGCTGAATATATAATATATTGCCTTGTGGTAAATCTGTGAACTTGTGTTTTGCATACTAATGATGTGGATACAATTCTGACTCTCATTAAATATGGTAGCCTCTGTAGTTAATCTGAGATGAATTGAACAAGAACTAGGCATTGATTCTGAATGAAATCTGGCAGAAATGAAAACCTTAAGGCTGTGTGCCTTCTCTTTGCACGTGGGGACAGTACTGGTTTGTACACAGCTTGTCAAGGTCAAATCTAAATTTGCTTTTCTCTGAAACAGTGCCAGGAATGGCCTTTTAGGGTAACCTAGGGGAGAGTGAGAAGGGAAGGTGGAAACTAGTTCGAGAACAAGTACTATAAGGAGAGGCTGAGGGAGCTGGGGTTGTTTAGCCTGGAGAAGAGAAGGCTAGGGGCGACCTCATCACTCTCTAAAAGGAGGTTGTAGCCAGGTGGGGATTGGTCTCTTCTCTCAGGCAACCAGCAGTAGGACAAGAGGGCTTAAGCTCTGCAAGGGGTGGTTTAGGTTAGATATTAGGAAGTTTTTTTACAGAGAGAGTAATCAGGCATTGGAATGGCCTGCCCAGCTAGGTGGTGGATTCACTGTCCCTGGAGGTTTTTAAGATGAGATTGGATGTGGCACTTAGTGCCGTGATCTAGTAATCACTGGTATTAGATCAAGTGTTGGACTTGATGATCTCCAGGTCTCTTCCAACCCATTTGATTCTATGATTCTATTTCCTTGTGATTGTAACTTTACTAATCCAGGCATGCTGTGAACAGATCAGTAGGTGTTCCATACCAATATGACCTCATTTGAAAAAAGGTAACTTAATAGGTCTGTTGGTGATTTTCTTGAAGATATCTCAAGTGCCTTTATACCTGTGCAAAAATGCTAGTCTGGTCATTAACTTAAGGACTGTGAATCACTTCAGGACTTAAGGTTTGTAAATAACTTAAATAATTTGCTAGTTTTTCAGAATACTGTATTTTTGTTCTTCAGATTCCTTTATCACTTTGTCTTTTTAGAGTTACCAGTCTTCCCTTGAAAACAGGCTGAGTTCCTCTCAGTGCTCTTCCTTAAACAGAGGCTCGTCACCATTAGGAGACCTTTTATACTGTCTGAATAAGCTTTCTCTCTCTGGTGGCCAAAACCTTGAGTTTGAGTCATAGTTAAATAAGCTGAAGTGAATGTGGTGTTTGAGGCATGTATGCAGAGAATGAATACTTGCCAGTGTTATCAGTACTTGTGTGTCAATGACTGTAAGCATTGGATTTTACAAAACTAGTTATGGACATGTGTAATAAATCCTGTCCCCACTCAAGGATGCAATTTGAAATTCTTAACAGGATGAACTTTTTTTATCCTATTAGACTTGCCCCACCTCTTGTTGACTTCAACCTCTTGGTTAATCACTGGAGTCAAGGGATTTTTTTTTTTTTTTTTTGCCTGACAACCTTCCAGCTAGTCTGCATGGCATCAACAAAACTGGCTGTCTCTGCCTCAAACTCTTTTATTTCAACACCTTTTCTCAAAAGCTTATTAGAATAATACTACTAGCTGAATTGTTGCCCAGCCTTTCAACAAGAATCTTGTTGTTCTTGTGTTCTCACTGTACAAACAGGTGAAGAAGATGCTGAAGAAGATCCTTGCTAGGACTGAAATTTCCTGAGTCAGTCTTATTGTAATTAACTGCTTCCTGCAGTTCCTTCCTAAAGATGTATCAAGATCTGTTTAAAAAAACTTAATCTGTTTGAGGGACTGTTTGTTTGGTTTTTTTGTTTTGTTTTTTGGTCTCAAAGAACTTACAAGGGTCAGGAGTGCTCCCATACCCTGGTGCCTATCACCAGGGTCTGGGCCACTGTAAAGCTTGTTGGTAATAACAGTACTTAGTACATCTTTCTAGTAAAAATTGGTTGCTATTGTGGTTGCAGCAGAGCAAAATTAAGATTTAGATACACAGCAGAATACTTGTGCTTATATTGCACAGAGGGCAAAGCAGCT
Source organism: Bucco capensis (assembly GCA_013396975.1). Lineage (NCBI taxonomy): Eukaryota > Metazoa > Chordata > Aves > Piciformes > Bucconidae > Bucco > Bucco capensis. The sequence continues at coordinate 41,580 of VWZO01012685.1, forward strand.
ATGGTTTTATTTAAATATGTCAGTTCCTGTAAATCTTTTTATGTGTTTGAGAGTAGAGTTACATATTTGCTTTTGATTTACAGGGCTGAAGTGGAAGCACAGATGCTGCAGCTTATTCAGTACTGTACAGCAAGCTAATGTTAGTAGGCATATAATTAAAACTTCACTGTCACTTTAACTGCTTAAGTGTATTTCAGTTTGCTGCACACTTCCTTTTTGATTTGTGCTGTTTAAGACAATCATGTTGTCAATATGATTGGTATGTGGAATATAAAACAACCATACAACCTTCATCTTAGTTCCTTGTGTTCCTCAGTTCAGACCCTGAGACCAGTGAAATAATTAGGCATTTAATTTTCATTTGGGAATGGAATACCAGAATGAGCTGAAGCCATCTGATCAGTGCATCAGCATGTTTCAAGCATGAAACATGGTAGGTGTAGGAACTTCAGTCATTAGAATATGTCATTTGAATGAAGTGTTGGCAAATACTTCCATCCACAACTGACTGCTTGTAGGCTTCTGTAGTCTTCTGGTTGTGATGATGCACTGGCAAGACTTCAGTACCTGGCAGATAAGTGTTGACTACCAATATTGGTAGAAGCTCATGTGGGAGAAATGTACACAACTGACAGTTATGAAATAAGCAGGAAATGTCATCTCTGGAACTGCCAGTCTAATAACATGCAAAATGCTAGCCGTTAATAGCTGTTAAAATGTAATGAAGCTTTTTTCCTTAAAGTAGTGTTCTAGTTTCTGTTGTTGCTGCAATCTCACTGTTGGGCTGATAGTTCCTTTCTCATGGAAAGTTCTAAATCTAGGGAGATGGATAAGAGGAACCTGTGGGACAAATACAATTGAACAATAACAATGAGAAAAAATGACTGTTTTTTTCCTAAGTTCACAGACTTACAAGGGAGGTGGCAAAATCACATGTGAAATCCTGCAGACCTCCAGCCTCCGTCTCCCTGAAAATCCAGTGTGTAGGCTTGAACGTGATGTTAAATGGCTTAAGGGATTACTGATCACTGGGAGATGGTTAATTATTCATCAAGTGTCAGTTGGCTTGGACGCATGGTCTTTATCACATGGTTCATTTTGTAAATGAAGTCCAAAAATTACTACCGGGTGCTGGAAAAATAAATGAGCTTGATCAGTTTTTCTTCTGCCCTGTTGAGAATGAGGAGAGGCCCTTGATTCTTTCTTCCTATGCCTTTTTTTCTAAATCTCTTCTATCACTCACTTTTTATATTTAATTCCCAATCCTCTGGTTGAGAGTTAATGGCAAACACTGTGTTCAGTACCTCTTTTGCTGTTTAATCACTTGGCATGATTGTTGTTCAAGTGTTTCCCTAATTCAGTGGACGCAGTATTCTCAGCAATGAACTGTACGTGAGGAAAAGGTGACAGTCAGTTGTCATAAACAAAGTGACCTTTCCTGCAATATATACTTTTGGTGTCACCTTAGAAGAAGCACCAATCTGCCCATTCCTCTTGACTTATAAAAATTAACCCTGCAGAAGAAATGCTTTGAAGATATCTCTAGTGCTTTCCTAACCATTCCATTAAGAGAAATATCTAATACATGCTTTATCCAGCAGTAGTGCTAAAGTAATAACACAAATCTTTGGCAGTTTTTCGTACCTTTTTATATTAACACTTGCATCCCACCTGAAGAGTAACATGAATGATCAATCAGATTTACACAGGCCAAATGTATACTCAGTTCGGTATTCATTTTCTTTGCCTTAAGCATCCTAGGAAGCCAAAAAGAGAAGGAGAAATCCTTAAATTCTGGGGGTTTTTTTGGGGGGGGGGGGGTTTTTTTGTTTGTTTGGTTTTTTGGGGGTTTTTTTTTGTTGTTGTTGTTTTTTTTTTGCAAATGAGGTCTTTGAGACAGTAAGAAATTGATAAAGAAATGCATAACCTTCATGTAAATAATCTGTTATAATTATCATTATAATATCATAGAAT
>VWZO01012715.1:0-16474 GCA_013396975.1 Bucco capensis
AGTCTTCGTGATTCTGTGATTCTGTGATTTTTCTAAATAACACACTATTAATGGTTCAATCCTCCAAGTTAGGCTATAAGCAAATGTTTTAGTGGCATTGGTATTTTCTAGATAAAACTCTTAAATGCTGGATTTTGCTACAAATGAAAAAAAAATGTACTTCTGTATAGGTTTATTTACTGCAGGGAGGCTTATTTTTTCTAACCTTGTTTTATATTACTCTGATTTTGTAATTTTTCTTAAAGATTCTCAGGCAGATTATTACATTTGACATTTTAAGCAAAGTCAAATTCCTCCCTTTAAGATAAGTTGCTTTTTATTCCTGAAGGAAAACAATCACAGTAGAGAAATTCAGGTGCAGAAGTAAATCAATGGTTATCCATCATAGATGTAAATTGTGCTGATGGATTCTATGTTGCAAAAGTTTAATCTGGTTTGAAAATTTTTTTACTGCTATAGATTCCCAATGTAATCATCAAATCTCTGATTTTAGCAAACTGAGGTGGAGGCTATGGCCTATTTACTTCTCCAGCATGTGGGATCATGAGGCAGTTGGCTAAAGATGTCAAAGTGTGCCAAGGAGAGCATAATGAGAAGATATGTGTTACTTCTTCTTTCAGCTCAAACTTACATGCCAGCACTGCTTTCTTAACACTTGAAAAGCATAAGATGAACAGCTACTAACTTGCTCTGTGGTGTAGTAAGTATGTGAGAATTGGATTTCTTGTGCTGATACCTGTTTTTCAATTAGAAGCAAACTTTGCTCCTGTCAAATCAATGATGCAAGTTTCACTAAAAACCAATTATGAACACAGATAAAAGTAGGAATTGAACTTATATCATTCATCTTTAAAATGCAGGTCCAAAGAGAAATGAGAGGTCCATTTAACGCAGAACAGCATCAAATGAAATTCAAGATTAAGTAAGCCCAGTATGTATCTTGCACAGTGCTATTGAAATCGCAGTCAGAATTCAAAATAGCTAGGAAGCATGTCTCTGAGCTGGAATATGGTGGAGATTTAGAGTCACAAAATATTCTTTTCTTTTTTTTTTTTTATATACTGTCACAGTAGTCATCCACTATTAGAAATGGAATATGCAGAATGGGTAAAGAACCATCCGTGACCTGCCTGTACATCACAGTGTTGCTCCTGTTTTTTGGCTTATGACCGTAGGATCTTTGCATCTGTCAGTATCTTTCTTGCATGAAAACATGAATACCTTTTTCCCCCTGAAAGCATTTCCTTAGACCGTTTTTGTGAGGAACAATGAACTGCTTTTCCTGCCAAGGGTGTCTAAACATGAAACTCCAGATGTACATTCTTGTATTTATAGGATATCTGGTTAGGTCTAGTTTCAGTAGAACTGATGCAAAATATTTCTTTTAGTTTTTTTTCTGTTTCATTTGTTTTTTTCATTGCACGGAAACATTGGGGCTCTAATGTGGAGATTTTTATGGAAAAGGAGATTGCCCAAGCACCTGACATCTCTCCAGCTGAAATGTATTGGTGTCTGTCTGGATGAAAAGCATGAATCAAGATAAATAGTGACTGATAATATACTGTCATACAAAAGCTTGTGAAACAGAAGATGTGAAATGGAAGCTAAAATATTAAACTACTGAATGTATTTTTAACTGAGCAGGCTTGTTGCCCTTAATTTAAGGTGATAAAGACAGTAGACATTAGTGTTAGTCATGCTTGTCTAGGAACATGGGCATTCTTGGTAAAGGATTTTTAACGGCTTATTTTTCCTGGTTTTACCAGGTTACACTGGATATAGTTGGGCACTGGTTTAGATTTCTGACCAAAACGATGCTGATAAACCTACCTTTTAGCTGCTGCTGAACTGTGCTTGCAGTGTCTTAAGGCCTTCTCTGTTTCTCATGCTGTCCCCTCAAGCAAGGATGCTCCTCCTTCAAGCAAGGATTCTGCCCCCTCAAGCATGGAGGCTGATGGTGGATAAAAGGCTGGAAGGGTACAAAGCTGGGACAACTGACCAAAGAGATGATCCATGCCATATAACATCATGCTCAGCACTAAAACCAGAGGAGAGTTTTTCCAAAGTGGCTGTTGCTTGGGGAGTGGCTGGGCATTGATCTGCAGGAGGGAGGTTATAAGTAATTACCTATGCATCACTTGGTTGTATTTTTTCTTTATTTTCCTTTAATTATTGAACTGTTTTTATGTCAATCCACAAGTTTTTCTCACATTTGATCTTCCAGTCCTCTCCCCTACTGCAATGGGAAGGAGGGAACAAGTGAACAGATGGGGGTTAATGCCCCAACTTTTTAATAATGTACTAGTTCCCAGGAATAACTCTAACAGTTTTGGAAGGGTTCTTTATAGTAACAGATATCTAAAGCATTATCCATGATCACCCAATTTCATGGTGAAATTGACCACAAGATGTGTCATAAGTTATACTCTGCTTATGTAGGCATTGTCTGGTATTAGGGACTTACGTTCAAGAGAAGTATCCAAATGTGGACCTGTTGAAGAGGTGCTCGTCTGACAGTTGCTGTGCTGGCCCATTGGTCCCTGGAAAGCAACATATAACTGACATCTATAGCAGTGGAAGTGACTGGATGAGGTGTGGGACAATGCAGGTAGAAGAAAAGTAGAATACCTTTACTTCTTCAGTTCCATTAAATCGTATCATTTAAGGTATTGCATGTAGCAACAGCAGATATACTTGTACAAGGAAGTTGTGGTATCTGTAGGTGTCAGATGTATAGGAAACTTCAAGTATTTAGGAAACTTAACCACCAAATCAGATGAAGGTCCCCTGAAAATCTTAGAAATCAGCTTGCTAGCTGTAAGATCAAATAGATGAAAAAAGTTAACCAAATAAATGACTTCACTTGGTTTCTTTGTACACAATTACTAGGGTGCATGTGAGGTCTTTTAATTCAAAGGGTAGACTTCTACCATGAGCCAGGGCTAATGTGGAACAAAATATTCCTGTTTCTCTCTGGCTTAAACACAGTTTGATAGCTTATGCAGGGTTGCTGAGAAATTGCAGTTGGAAGTTTTATTCTTGACTATGTTTACAGATATGATACAATGATTTGCTTACAGAACAAAGAAAAGGGTGCAGAATTTACGTATTTATTCTGAAAATTATCATTATTAGTCTATAGCAATTAAAGTAGAAGTGTTCTTTCTAGTCTCGGAAATGCAATTTAACCTCTTGGTATGTCTTCATTAGAATGAGAACAGTATTTTCTTACATCCAACAGTATGACTTTTAAAGACTGTAGACATTTTAGTAAAAGGTGGTAAAATGCAAAAAGGTAGGAAAGTGAATTTCCAGGATTTAGTTACTTTTTTCTTTTCCTTTGCTCAAAAACCAGATGACAGACTACTTCACCTGTATCCATCTCGTTCAAAGCTCTTCTTTATGTATACTAAATAGATATGGATAGTACACCATGAGCTCTCTCATATACAAGCACATTCACTGCAGGTGGTGTATTTGGAATTTTCACCATCACATTTCTAGCGAGCTTTATTCATTAGGTTCCAAGCCCATGTATTCTAAGGCTAATAGCTTGCATAAATGTGGGTGTATTTTACTAGCAATAGCAAATGCATGGCCTAGCCAAAAATACTCATTGTGTTAGTATTCCAGTTCTCACTCTAAAGCTTTTAAAAAATACTGAATATTAAAGTATATCATCAACTTTAGATAGCTATATATTCAGAAACACTGATAACCTAACTCTGCTGTTTGTAATTAGGGCAAGGGAGAAACAGTCCGTCCTCCATAGCAGTGCCCTATATCATATGTATTAACTGTGCTTGTGTTCACATACAGAAGGTTCAGAAAAATGCATTTGCTTAGCAGAAAAGTGATGCTAAAGTAGGCAGTTTGATGGTAAACAATGAGCATTGAAACAGAGACTAGATGTCAGCACATTTGCCAGAAGGATTTTTTTTTTCCTCTGTCTTGCATTATCAATATGCTGATATTGAAAAGTAAAATGAGGGCAGATCAACTACTTCTCAACAGAAGGTTGAATAGCAACCAGCTGTGTCCATTTTCACACAGAAAACCATAGAGGGCAGCCACAAACCCACATCTGTTCTTTCTTCTGCCCAAACAAACAAGGTGGATACAAAGTGGATTTCAGCCAGAGATACCTGAAACAGGGAATGACCTGATGTACGTTACTTAACTGCTGTCATCTGCTGGCACTGCTAATATATGAGAGGGGTGGTGTCCCAACCATGACAAGGTAGTACTGGGAAGGCGAGTATTTTTCTGTTTAGTATTTTTAGTAATGGCCTTGGGATGTTTCAAAGATTCCTTTCTTTGTGCATGAGTACAGTGTTACTTTACTGTTATTAGAAGTTAAGTAATTAAAGTTATTGGGATGATGCAGAATCTAAGTTCTAGGATTGTGTTCTACTCACTGCACAGTTGCAGACTGGGAAGAGAGAGTTTATTTTATGTATTGAACCAGTAATTTCAAGCATTAAAAAAACCAGGTAAATTAACCATTTTAAAAAGGTGATTACAACAATTTTCTTGTGTAAAAATACATGCCTGATTCTGTCCATCTCCTTCCCTAATTGTATAAAGCAGTTGCTCCCCTTATCATTTTATTAGCTGTTTTCAAAAAAGATTTTAAATTGTACTTTTGTTTGTCCTTTTTTCTGTATGTCACAAGTGATAAAACTGTGTAGTCTCACAGACTAAGAATAAGTATATACAAGTATTCAGGTCTTCCCAAATGGTTTTGCTACTCTGTTGTTCCGGATCACAAAAAGGGATCAACCACCCTCATACATATAAAATAATTGCCAGAACTGCTTGGAGCTCATCCTCCTTGTTCTATGACTTTCCATCCTTTCTACAGCCTCTCAACCAGGTTGAATTAGATTTAAAAAAAATAAACACCTTTTTGCTTATGTTGCAGAGTAGCCTTGAAATCTAAATAACCTCATATTATTCAGTTTCAAGAGCAACTCTTTGGTTAGGTACAGGTAGCAGCAATACACTGTTCAAAGATAATACTGGCCTTGATGTTGCTGCTGAACAGGTTTAATTCCAGTACACAGAAATTTAACTGTATTGTTTTTACTTATCACTTGCTTTAATGAATGAGGAGAAGGATTACCTGCCTTAAGAAGGTTACTGTACAGTTAATGTGAAAGGCTGGATGAAAAAGAAGTTCAGCAGAAAGCATTATTGGCTTTTGAACTATTTTGTTTCTTGTCACCAATGCTTTTTTTCTCTCTAGGAAAAAGGCTGAATTAAAATTTTACCTTGAGTTAAAACATAAGACATCAGTTTATGAATTTTGTTTGCTGATTTTGTTTGCTGTTTCTCATTGTATGTCATATTTCATTAGCCCCATCAGAACTTCTATTCATATTTTGGTTTGCCTTTGGTAGAAAATACAGAAAAAAAGACATATTTGTTTTACATATCCAGATTAATTTGCCCTCTCATAAAAACAAAACTGTAAAATGGTAATTAATATTGGAGAAGCACACTTATGTGCAGGGTCATATCAGAACTCACAAAATTAGCTGCTTATTGCTAACAGCTAACAAATGTAAAGAGTGGCAGGGCAGCATCTTTGTTACCCACGCTTTTAAGTTTAAGGTGTGCATGTTGTGACATACAAAGTGTTCCATGTGCTTGCTTTAATGTTGTCTTTGATTTTATTCATGAGAAATAGATTTCAAGTTACTCTTTAAGTAGCTTCTCATAATCATACAAGAAGTCATTAGCGTTGGGGACTCTGACTCAATACAGCTTCCAGTCCTGTGCTGTAACCACATTACAACACTTTGATGCTCAGAAAAAGGAACCTGTCTGTTATGTAACACCTAAGTCTTTGGCATTTTTCCTGATACCTCACACTGAAGATTTGTGTAACTTGTTTTTCACATTAACTCTGTCATCTCTTTCTCCACTGTTATTATTCAAGTATCTCTCCTTTGTGAAATAGCTTACATTTTTTCAGCTGTAGCAGAGTGTGTTTTAAGGGCTAAAGACTGAGGTTTTCTTTGCCCGTGCTTTTAATTGCTGATAGTTCCTTTATATTTCCTTTTTCAGATGTTCTCAGAACAACATCCCAACCTAGAGCCAGTTTGGAAAGTATTTTTCATCCTTCAGACTATTAGATACCATTTATATATGAGCAGGTCTGAAGCATTATTTCTTCTGCACTACAGAAGACATTACTTTAGAATACAATAAAATGCTTTTCTGATGATTGCTGTTAAAATATGTATCTTCTCTAGTAGTTATTACATAGTGGTGTCCCAGATACATCTTCCTGTTTACAAATACATTCCAGTGTAAGAGAGATCTTTGAAAATTGAAAATTTAACTAAAGAAGATTTTTTTAAAAAATAAATGTAACTCATATTTACTTACAGATAGCAATGGTTGCCTAAACTTCCATTCTTCCTCTCCCCATAGAGGTTTGAAAATTACTTTAACATTTGAGTTTCCTTTAGTCCTATAATTTTCTGTGTCAGCCAACTACATATTTGAATTCATGTTAGAGGTTCCATCCATGGGTTTCTACTCTAATTCATAGTAACGCCTTTCTTAATGTTAATGCATTATCTTTTTGCATAGGGAATACGAGTATTATCTAATTATGCAGAAAAATGAAGTTAATAGTTACCAAAAACACTCTGTTATAGCACAGCCTAATAAAATATATATAATATTATGTAAACTTTTAGACTATTCTAACCTTTTTACAATTATAAAATATCTTACAGTATGTGCAGTATAGAATTTGCAAAGGCTGTGAAGTTTTCTTCTTTTCTGTAGGTATTTCCCTGGATTTTAAACACAAAACCACGAACAAACAAACAACCCTTCACCCCAAGAAAAAAAGCCATTTTTTTCTTCATTTGTGTACAAGCTAATTCTTGTGTTGTGTCTCTTAGAAAAAGTTGGTAAATTGCTGGTATGCTCAGAGGTGTTTTTGTTAGGCTCACATTGAAATAGTCTGAAACTTTACGCCTTAAGTTCCCGTTGTGAAAAGACTTATTGGTGACAGGTTGAAGTGGGCTGGGCTATAATGTTAGTGTTGTGAAAAGTTCGAGGACTTTAAATCCTCCAGTCCTCTGAGGTTTTTTGTGCTCTGAAATACTTGATGAACTAGAGAAGAGTAAAATAGGGCAAAGAAATGCACAGTCAGAGTGTCTGTGGAATTCAAAGAATAGCTGTCAGAGATGGAGGCTCTGAAATGCAGAGCCAATTTACATGGCAGGGGCTTTTCAAATTACCAGCAGCTTAATTAACTTTTACCTTGAAGTTGTCCCTCGTGCCTTATACCTTCTTCCTCTTCTGAAACACAAATTAAGAGTGATTATTGAAAGATAAATGTCATATGTTTCACTTATGTTGATGGAACGAGGAGTGATATTTAACCCCAGAACATGCACCTTTTTTCTGTCATTGCTTGATATACTGAGCCATTTCTGTCAGAAAAAAACCTGTTACTGAAAAAAGTTACCTTCTGTAACAGATCAGAATGTAGCTCTTAAATTTATCTCATTTTATGCTTGGAAAGCCATGAAGGACTGCACCTTTAACATCCAGATGCTCTGGCACTGTTGATGCACTCAGCATGTGTATTTCTTCAACAATCTATTTCCAGTTCTTCCCATAATGGTGAGGGCATCATACGGCAAACATATTATCTTTGCTAAGGTCTTCCTGAGTAGGTCCTTGACACCTTACTGACTTACTATTAATGACAGACTGACAGATTTCCTTCTTATAAAAAGAGAAGAAAATTTATCTTAATTGCTTGCAAATTTGCTTTGTTCTTTGTGTTCTCTTTCTCTCAAAAATGAAAATAAATACCTTTCTGAAAAAGTTGTACTTATTTACCTGGAATGAGAAAAGTAGCGAAAACAGTTAAAGCTAGACAGAATCATGAAAGATTATTTTATGTTGGAAAGTGCAGGCCAACTTTATAAGAATCTACGTACAACTCTTTTTTGAAGATAATGCCTGTGACCTTTGTTTTATCTGATGGCCTCTTAAGCCTAAATCAGTCTACAAATAGTGATTTTTCATGTCTCTTCTTATGAGCCAAGCAAACAAGAACAACAAAAAAGCTCTTTTTCTTTCCATTCTTCCTGTTAGACTCCAGGTAGGAGAACCATTTGTAGAAAGGCAGAATAATACCTCATAACCAATTTTTTTTCATGTTTCTATTCTATGATACTGCATCACCATGACACAATTAGAAGACAAGTGCAAAACCTTAGCTGACTGTCTTCAAAGTGACATTTAGTAGCCTGGGGACTTCTTCACTTTCAGCATAAGCTGGCAAAGGATCCAGTGAAATAAAGCATCAACCCTTAAAGTTCAAGATATGCCTTTGTAGAAGAGCAGTCATGCTTTCTTCTAGGACTACATCAACTTTTTAAACACATTATATGTGATGAAGGCTTCCCACAAAACCAGGAAATCATTGTATTTTGTTCATAGAATCATAGAACAACCCGAGTTGGAAGGGACCCACAAGGATCATCAAGTCCAGCTCCCATTAGGCATAGGACAAAACCCCAAGATCTCACAAGGTGACTAAGGTCATTGTCCAAGCGTCTTTTAAACTCCACAAGATTTGGAGCCACGACCACCTCCCTGGGGAGCCTGTTGTATATACATTCACAAAATTGCTAACTTGAAAGTGCCTCGTTTCACCTCTTGTTACTGTTTTTGCTGCCTCCATAAACTGTTTGTAGTTTGAAGTTTTCATAGCTTTAAAAGACAATCAATTTCAGGCATCAGTTTCAACGTATTTGTTTATCAATTTAGTTAAGAAATTAGTGAAATTCATAAACAGAAGGTTTTTCTAATTTAACTGCAGAATTCAGAGTCTGTTCCAAACAGTAGACCTCAGGCAAAAATCTAGGACAAGGAAAAATTAAAAGCAGTGTGAAAATAACGGGGTTTTTTGTATGCAGATTTTTGTATGTAAGTCTTCCATTTCACAGCATAATATTACTTAAAGAATTCATAAAAGATAACATATTAAAAGAATTTGAGTTGCATATATGATTAATTCTCACAGTGGGAAACTGATTGTAAGAAGTACATTTTTATACCTATGGCCTTGAAATGAATAAAGCAAGTTTTAATTTTATCATTTCCCTTGTAAATATAGAATGCAATTAGCAATAATCTTAAAAGAGAAACAAGGCTCTAATATGAAAACCTGCTTACAAAATAATTTATATCATTATTTGACTTAAAATATGGTAAAAAGAAGGATTTTCCAGTGTGTAAGGACTAAAGAAATATTCAGCAAAGTTGGTTTAATTCTCATGTTGTAAAACTGTTCAATTCTCTCTGGACTATGAGAAATTTACATTACATTTACAGAGATTTCTGTGAGAAATTTACATTAAATTTCTTGCTGTGTTTTAATTCAAGAAATATGTCTTGTGATACTCCAGTATCAATCCTTTAAAGTCTCAGCTATTTCCAGATGAAGTTGCATCTATCACTGCAGCTAATTCCACTTCAGACGAAATTTAGGCTACGGTTTCATGTTGCTGTTAATCCTGTGTTACTGTGGGTTGCTGCTGGGAGGTGCAGTCACACTGTGAACCTCCCACACCTGGCACACATCTGTGCTGTTTCCACTCCGCAAACGTTATGTGGCCCTGGGGTGAAGAGGGTATGTTTGATTATCTGATAGAACTCTAACTTTTTTGATGGTGCTTGGTGGATGTAGCTAACAAAGTAGTGGGTATTTGTATACTCTACTGCTGACCATGGAGAAACGTGAACTGTTTCTTCCATTCTTCAGGCAGTCTCCCTTCTCCAGGTGTGGCTTCTATCTGTCCGCTTTCTCTACTGAAAAGCCTTCCTTCCATCACTGCTTCCCAAACATGGTACCCAGGAGCGTTTTCTTGCCAATGCAGTCTCCATCTGAGAAACTGCAGCTCAGCCACATGTCTTTCACCAGGCAGGCAATGATTTATTCATAAGTTACATGCATTGAGGTGATTCATGCAGTTATTTCTAGGATACACTTATTCATGCTTTGATGTTTGAGTGATAACATCTCTAAACTTACATATGGTACCTAACAAAATCATAATGAGAAGAAGGGAAGTTTAGGAGTTATGTGTCATGTAAATAATTCTTAAGACAGATGTTTACCTGTAAATATGAATACATTTTAAAAAGGCACAACTTTAAACACAGAACACTACTTGAAAATTAAGAGAGGCTGTTTAAAACTTACTTTCGTCTGTAATTCCTGAATTATTTACTTCAGGCTTTTCAAAATAATTCCATGATAGGGGAAAACATTGCTTTATCAGTTAGAGCTAAATAGACTTTATTCAAATGAAGAAAATTAGACTTGAAAATTAGGCTTCATATGAAAAATAGAATTCAATCTTGAAAAATTCTGTCATCAAATTTGACAACCAAATGAATTGTGAACAGATTGTTAGTAAATAGGTGGAGATACATGTAATTGTGAAACCTTGATCCAGCTTTAGGATTTACCAGCATCCAAATTGTCACTTTGATTTTGTCAACAAAGATTATACCTTTCTCATAGATTATATGTATTTTACTTATCTGATAAACTGAATTATCTCCTTTGAAATTCTTAACAGGTTAGCATTGATTATGTATATTGCTTAATTTTTTTGTTTCCTTTTATTCCTCGTCCTGTTTGTTGTTCTTGTTTTACATTAATCCATTCCAAAGGAGTTACCTTAGTGTTTCTCATTTAAGTGTCTCAAAAGGTTAAGGGAAAAAAGTGGCACTAATAATAAGGAAAGAAGGAGTGACTCTACCCAAAACAAGCTGTGCCAACAGAAAACAACTGTGATTCTTGTCCGTAATATGGGTGTGAACTTTAATTCAAAAACGCCCTTCTTCTCCAGATGTCTATGTAAGCAGTCTGTCAACTGCCAGACAACTGCCAGAAGAAGAGTGCCTTTGTACACAACTGACCTCACTTAGCCTCCTCTGAAGTGCTTGCCATGTTATCTGTGGGTTTTTTTTCCTTTTTAAACGTCTTACTTTGTAGCTACCCAAGCTTTACATTATCTTTCTGTCTCCATCCCATCACCTCCCCATCTTGTTTCCTGTCTGGTCTGAAACTTTCTATCTCCTGGCCACACCGGCTCTCTAAAGTTCCCTATCTGCTTTTTGTTGCTTGTGTTGCATTTCTGTAATGGAACTGCTTAACTTCAAAAGGATGACAGCAAAACTTACTGGTAGAAAACAACCCGTGAAACATACATTGTAGGCAAAAATCACAAAAGCAGGGACAGCTTTCCTACCATAGTGGCCATATGGATGACCACTGTCACCTTGTAAAGAGAGCATAGATCAGGGCTAGGCAAGGCTTTGCACAGTGGGAACGGGGTGAGCAGCCTCTAGAGGTTTTGTGTTTTCCTTCAACAGCTTCTTGAGATTATATGCTTGAAGCCCAGCTCTTCTTCCAGGCCCAGGGTGCCTCTGATGTGGAGATACCTCACCTGTTTTTTCTGATCCCAGAAAGGCTTGCAGTGTTGACCCAAGGCATGACCAGCACATACAGAAGTTTTTAGCATATCTGGCATATAGCCAGCCATGGGCTTGCCTCTAAACAGCGTTATTGGCATTGATGCAATCTCAGCTTCCTCATGGAAAAAGGGTGGTACACACTGTGCCTACTAGAGGCTGTATGGAGATCTACATACTAGCAACATGAGTGGTTATGGGAGAATGCAAGACAAAAATTCTGTCTGTAATGTAAGATTTGTTTCTCATAAACTGGTATCCACAGCTTCTTGCTGTTTCTGTGAATTACATACCATCGTTGTATGTCTTTGTTAAAACTGTGTGTATTTCCAATAGCTAGAAAACATACCATGAAGAGTTTAGTATGAATGTGATAATGATGTTAAATGTGTTTGGAGGAGTATTGTAACATGGGTATGAGTTACTACGGAGGAATAAATAGTGCAAGACATTGTGGACAGTTATGCTTTTAGCACTTGAGGATGAGCAAAGTCAAAACCTTTAACCTGAACAGTGTGCGCTTACTTGTAAAAATGTTTGTCTGACTGCAGGCATGGAACCCGTTGTGCTGGAGAGGTGGCAGCCACGGCAAACAACTCACATTGCACAGTAGGAATCGCCTTTAATGCCAAGATTGGAGGTATGTGAAGAAATAAAAAAACAAAAGTGACCAAAAACCCATTTGTGTTAAATGGAACATTCAGAACTTCCTCAACAAGACAAGGACATTTTTATGGATAACAAACCTAGCAGTGTTAGCAAGTAAATCTCAATTGTAGAGTGGTCATTAAATACCATTACTGAAGGAGTTTGTCTGCAATGTCACTTCTCCAGTGTTCCCTGAAACACTGCACTTTTTTGTTCATTCAGCCAAGAGATTCCAAGTGTTTTCTATGAATTCTTCAATAGTAGTGCAATAAATCTTTGGCTTAATTTGTGGAGATCAAGGTGACATCTATATGTCTCCTAGGCTGTAGCTTGCCTGTGCCAGGTTTTAATGCTTCAAGGGAAGTTTTACCCTGACCTTTTAATAAAATCATGGAATTAGTATATTGGCTTTCAATAGAAAGACCTGTAGCTCATACTCATTAATTGTTGATTTTCTGTCCCAAAATAGAGCCCATCTGTGAGAACAGAAACCTGCTTACTTAGGTGTACACCAAAGGACAGTCCAAAAATATGAGCAGGCAGACTTAGGCCATGTTTCTACATTTAATAGTACTGTGTCTGCTTTCTACTGGATCAGTACAAGTTTGATCCAAATCAAGTGTGAGTGTAGATGCATTTCAAATTAGCCAAAGCACAAAACATCATCCTGATGTCAACTTTCTATTTTCCTGCTGGTCTCAAAAAGATAGTCAATACCCGATCCAGCATAAGGTTAGAGTGATGCAGAAAAACAATTTCCCTTTGGGTGTAGAGCCTGCCTGCACAAAGTTACCATGTCAGAGTGGTTTAGAAAATCTGAACTGGCCAAGTGAGTGATTTGTTGTGGCAGATGAACAGGTTGTTTTATGTGGACATGGCATTTGATTGTGTACCAGCAGCTATGATATCAGTTTTCTTGTGTTGTCAAACCAGAGTCAGTATTAGTGCACTAATAGAGACAAAAGGTGGCTTCTGTAGAAGTTTCATTTGTGAATTGGATTGTCACACAACCTGCAGGACCTTGGACGTGTCCTTGAAAAGTTTTCCATTAGTAAAAGTGGATTCTTAACACGTTATCATTTGTTAAGCATTAGAAATGTTCAACAGTACTGTTACAGAAACTCTACAGGCACACTGCCTTTTCTAAATACAAGGTAAAAACTATGGACATAGCAGTTAGTTTGAACAGTAAAGACTGTATATGTGTGCCTTATGTGTTTATTTATCTATTTAGTTACGAATAATGTAACAGCCATTCAAGAAATTTCACTGGTCTAAGTGAAATAAAAATTTGGTCCACTCCATTTGGTAACATGATTCTGCAGAGCAATTGCTACCACTGTTCTTAAAAGAAAGCTGAAAAGTAATTAACAGTGTGTAAATCTCGCTTGAGGTATTGTATCACCTTTTAAAAGCAATAAAAGAAATAAGACTTCAGGAGGCTCTGCAGATAAACTGCAGAAAATGAAAAGCAAGAGGTAACTCCAGGGTATTGGGTATCTTCTCCTAGATATACATATTTAAGAGTTTTGCTGCTGCTGACCTCTGTTTGGCATGCCTCCCTCCCTTCTCTCAGAAAAGCCATAAGCTAAACAAATGAGTGTACAGTAGTTGTGCTCCCTCTCCACAGGCAGAGTGTAAAAATGTTGAATCGTGATGCTGAACTAGTATTCAGCTCACTTACTTCCTGTGGATTTAAAGATCTTCCTAGGTCCTTCTTGGAGAGTAAACTAGAGTCAAAGTAAAGCAGTTACAGTGCCCTAACACAGAGGAGCACCTGCCAACAGTGATGTTGAATGTGCTCCACAAAGATGAGTATTCTTTACTTCAAAGTAAAAGCATCTCTGGACATGTAAGGAATGTTAAGGAAATAAAGCAAAGGGAAAAACAAATCCTTTCCATCATTATTGCATCAAATACTGGCAGCTGAACATACCCTATTAATTATCTTTATGGTGGGAAGTCATTAACAAGCTATCCACCACTAATACTATTTTATAGATGTGCTTGCACTTCTTGTCTCATATCCACATATTTGAGAATCTCTGACTACTAATAGGTTAAAAATATAATCCTTAGACACTCTGAGCCTTCACTTACAGTGTAAGTGGGGATTAATCTGCAGATAGGAAAATTTGAGTAAAACTTTAATTTGGGATTTCAGTTCTTTTATAGATTGTGGCATGTTTCTTAGGAAAAAATAATGCACTAAGACTGCAGTTTGTGCTTAGCTAAGCTACAGGCCCTTTCACTAAAAGGTAAACTAGCGCACCAAAAGATATTATTTTTTTAATGTGATTTTTCTGTAGTAATCACGCATAGAAAATTACTACCTACAGAGCTTGTGAGACTTCTTATAGGAAGGGATGCTTAGCATGTTGTTATTGTTGGTGACTGATTGTGGTAGTTGAGAAGCATCTGTGGGGATTTGGGTGCTTAGTTACTTGGCTGGGCTCAAGTCTTTACAGGAAAACAGTTACACTGAATTATGATACAACAGATGTAGATTGTCTGCAGCTGACAAGGAATTAGTTCAGCTGTTTCTTTAAGTTTAAGTCAGATGCTGATTAAAAGCAAACATTTTAAAAGAAAACTTGCTTTCAGCTCAGTTCTGCATGTTTTCTGTAATTATTGAAAGTTTGTTCTGACTAACACCATTTACATTTTGGCAATTACTGGAAATACTGGAAAAGGTTTACAGAACTCTAAAGTCTTAGGGGGAACAGTCTGCAGAGGCATTCTGTTAATTGCCTTCTGGACAGCTTTTGTTGTGCTATTACCACATACCAAATGCATTTTGGAGTTTTTGTGATCTGCAGAATTAAATACTTCAGACATTAGAGGAAAAAAAAAAAGAGAGGCAGAGAGAGAAAGTAATTATTTTTGTTTTAAATAGCCAGTGAGATGTCTATTTTTCAAAGTCACCCTTTAAGCTTGTCTGTCAGTTGTTGGCCAGAGAGAGCAAGTCACAGCCTTGTCCATGTTGCTATAGATTTGACCACTTCACCATTAGCAAAAAAACCTAGTGTGAATCGCTTCAGCTGCTAATGGCAGAATTTGGAGTTATTATTCACTGGGTGTATGTAGTACTATTTAGGCTTGCTAAACAGTAAGAGAGACATAAAGGAAAGCTTTATTTCCCGTCTTTCAAAAGCAGTGTACCTTTTACTGTGTTTGTGTAGACCTACATATATTATAATGTGCTTAAAAGAACTTGAGAACTCAACTTCCACCCCATCAATAATTTTCTGAGATTATGCTAAGGAAGAAAAATAAAACTTGAGAATCCCAGAGATGGTTTAATGACATTTTTTATAAAGTAAAGTTCATAGTGAGATCACTGTTTCTAAAAGTTTATTATCTCAAAAGACATAGGCAACTTTTGTGTGCACTTAGAAATATGATCACTTTTCATTTTTGAGGCAATTAGTGTAAGGAAAAAAAGGCCCTCTATCAACAAAGCACCCCCTATGCTTTTTGTTAATTGGAAGTTATGGTCTTGGTAAACACTCAGGTTACTTCATTCTGAGCTCATAAGCAAAATGAAATGTGTGTGTAATTAAAAATATGTAAATGTGACTTACACATAGCAGTGGCTTTTTAAAGGTGAAAGAGCTTCAAACTAAATATTGGAAGTAATGATTACACTATCAAAAAGTTACATGCAAATTATTATTTAGTTTAACATCCCATTGATCAGAAGGCCTGCTTTTTGTGTGCCTGTCTTTTTTTCTTGTTTAGTTTTAAATTGGTATTGGTGATTTTCTCAGTCAGAATTTACTTCAGTCAAAGTTGTTAGTTAAAAGAACAACTTCAAGAGTTTCTTGGTTTCCAGATTTAAGTCTATTCATTCCTAGTGATCTTGTACCTTACTTGTTCAAAATATTGTAGTTTCAAGTTGAGTGATGTTACATATAGGGTATTTGTTAGTAATCTCCTGTAATTACTTGGCTACTGTGTATGGTAGTTCCAGTTTCTTCTTTGGAGCCTCATACAACAAAGGACTAATCCCATGTTTATATGTCAGCAGAGATCTTTTTATTACGTCTGTCAACATACTTTAGACTGTGAATAACTCAAAGTAGGTGCCGCAGTTTTACTGCAGTATAAAAAGAGGAAGAAAACTATATATTTTTTTCAAGTAAGACATACAAACATTTCAAGATTCAGGTCTTTTTTTTATTTAGTGTAAATGTTTGTTGTTGAAGTTTGCAGGCTGTATGGTAGATAAATGACTTTTAGGTAATGTTTTAAACTTAAAGAAAGACCAAAAGACTCCTTTTTTTCATCTTTCTTT
>VWZO01012715.1:16485-32706 GCA_013396975.1 Bucco capensis
AAAAGCTCCTTTTTTTCATCTTTTTTTTTTTTTTTTTTTTTTCCATTGTAAAAACATATATTCCAAACAGGAATTTTTTTTTTTTAACAACACTTAAAAATCTTTTCATTCAGTTAAATGTCCTACATAACAATTTTCTCTGTGGGGGAATGAAGAAAAAAAATAGCAGCATTTTGAGTTGGTTGGTCATATTCATTGTATCTGTCATTCTGAAGGTGTACGGATGCTGGATGGAGACGTGACAGACATGGTAGAAGCAAAGTCTCTAAGCCTTAATCCCCAGCACATCCACATCTACAGTGCCAGCTGGGGGCCTGATGACGACGGTAAGACTGTGGATGGACCTGCTTCTCTAGCACGTCAAGCTTTTGAGAACGGCATCAGAATGGTAGGTTGGCATCAAAGTGCATCTCCTGGATCTGCTTTCATGTGCACATGTAAGGGTACACGTACCCAGTACATGTAAGCACACAGCATGGGGAAGAGGAAAGAAGAAGAGTTTCCTCTGCGTAAACTTAAAAATGCATTTTCCTTCTGTGGTGACCTGACAGTCAGTCCTACCTGAAATTGCAGCTCTGTTCATTTTTAACTGGAATACATCATCCTGAATGTCCTTTAGAACTGCTCTGAGGTAATGACATAATTCTGCAAGAAAAAATAAGACTGAAAAATGCTGCTTTTCACAGAAGTGCCAAGTCATCAAATCTGAATTGCTATGAAATTTTAAAGAAAAAGCCTTGACTGTTTTTCTTTCTTTCATCCTTTTTTCATCACTTTGTTTTCCTGATTTCTTAATGGAATTTTTATTGTTTTAATAAGGAGTTGGGGGCTAAAAATGTCTACACTCACATTTCTTTTACAAATAAATGAGACCACGGAAGGAAATGGGTAGTTAGAGAAATTTCTAATGTCAAAGGCCAGATTTTACTTCTTCCTTTCACCCTCCTGCCTGCTTAATAGACCAGGGAATTCCTTGCCTTCCAGCACTCACACCTCTTTCCACTATGTAGGGCTAGTGGAAAGGATGTTAAAGCTTTGCACTTGAAGATCTGAGCATTAGTTTTGAATGCAGCGGAAGACTTGCTAGTTCAGTGGTCAGAAATGAGAGGATTAATACCAAACTGTCTTTAAAGAGACTGAAAGTGTTGGAACTGGAGCATAGTTATGGAACTGGAACATGGTAATGCTTGATCAGAAAGCGCAGCTATTGCTGAAGACAGTGTTTTAACCAAGTATGCCAAAACTGATTTTAGCAAACTATAACTAACATTCAGCCTGGAATATTTGTGTTGTGTGTATAAGATGGTGTCTGCCACTGTGAGACTATAGTCATTCAAGGTGTACCATATAGAGCAGTTGTAACAGCAAACAGGGACAATGAGTGCAGAGGGGTGATAGACAAAGTTACAAGAGCACCTGGTCTAAACTGACAGATTTTTGCACAGTGCAGCATGTCAGGTGATTTAGAGTGTACTTGATTGTAAGATGCATATAAATATATCATGAAATTGGTACCTAGTACCTCCGTAAACATTACCTAGCAGCGCAAGCCTAGAAGGTGTGAACTCAAATCTAATCACAGGTGCACCCCTTGCTTATTTCAGTCTCCCTGAAAAAGATGCATAAATTTCTTACTCCTACTGCTGTCCTTCCTGCCTCAAATGTGGATGATAATACAAGCTCAACTATCTAGTAAGTATGCTGTGAAGACCAGCTACTAAACTAATACCAAACTAATGATGGGGACTGTGTGCTTCCTATGTTACAAGATATTAAAGACATGTCTCTCAAACTCATGTCTGTGAATGCTTTACTAGCCATGCAGCTGTGGACCACTGCCTTGCCACTATATTGCCATATAGTCATATGATGTCTATTCAGTGTCAAGCTGCACTTTTGCTTGTTATTCCATTTTTTAATATATGAAGCCTACCAAAACAAAATACTTAAGCATGTACTTAACTTTGCCCTGTGAGAAATTTCAGGGGCTTAACAGTTGAACACATTTAGGGATACTGAAAGATGATGATTAATAATTATAATAATCATTATTAAAATAATTATTGAAATGGTTTTAGAACAATATAACAAGTATGTAGAAAGCCAAATGCTGCTTCCTATACATCATTCCTCCTTTCAAATGGAATAGCAGCACTCCCCATCACCCAATTAGAGTTTACTATTGTTTGACAGTGACCACAGACAAGAAAAACAATAAAGTGGTCAAGGGGACTCTAATGGAAGTGCAGTATGCAGGGGAACTTTAATTTTTATGTTTGAACATATATATGTGTTAGTTTAAATGTCGTGTTTCATGTAGGTAAGACAATCATGATAAGTTCAGCCCAAATTTCTGTACCAGAAGAACTTGGCTATTTCCTCATTGAAATCTCAAACTGAGGATAAATCCAGTATAAATCAAGAACATGGAATAGTTTGCCAAGAGCATGGATCTTGCCTACAAGCATTATTGTTCCATTGTTGTTATTGTAGCTGTAATACGAGAGGATGCACTCAGAATCCAGATTAATTTCATTCTAGCAGCACATCATTCTCTATTTTTAGCAAGAACCAGTATATAGCAGAAACATAATATTTAACTTTTAAAATTCTGCAGTGGGCTTTCTTCTGATTACAGTGCAGAAAAAGAGTTTGGTATATTTTTTTATGAAATAATAGAAGTCATACTTGAGGCAAGTCAAATTATTGTTTTTACGATTTGACTTCTATTTTATTTTATCAACTTTTTCTTCTTCTCGGAGTTGCCCATGTGGAGTTGAATAGATCTGAATATTTCCACATATTTGGAAATTTTGTCTTAGATTACAAAAGAAAATTTCTACTATGGAAATAGAAGTTCCATTTAAAATTTACATAAAATCATACTGATAAGAAATACAAAATGTTTAACGTTAATCTCTGATTTTCATTCTTTAAAATGTAACAAAGAGTGAAAGATTATAAATGTATGTTTCAGTGACCACCTTCCTTAATAGGCTTAGTTTCCAGACCAAAAATTACTTTAAGTTGAAACTGTTCTTGTTATTTTAATAAACCGTACCTATCTGTGTTCATCTAAAGGTACTTTTTCTGTATTTCCTTACACTGTCATAAGATGTGTCATTTTAAAAGATGAGGCAAATAGAAGAAGGCAGGTTATCTCTGTGCCAATATATTCCTAAAATCAGATCCTGTTCCAAGGTAATAACTAGATGCTCAACCAAACACAGATTTCCCCAGTCAGTCACAGAAACTGTGCAAATGATAACATGCAGACAAAAATGCTTGTTATGTTATGTACAATTCTTGACCTTCCTTTTTTTGGAAATATTGAACTGAACAACAACAGTATTACATGTAGTATAACATCTATGATGTAAATTAAAGTAACATTTATACAGAAAAATTTGGCAACACCTTCTTTCAGATCTGCATAACGGGTCAAGATTGATACTCCTCATTTGTTGTGCATATGCACACACGACTGGATAATTTTAAAAAACAGACAGAAAAGGGATAGGTCAAGATCTTTTAAAAGCATCTAAAAAGAAAATTATGCTTGGTTTGCTTAATTAGGAAAATCAAATGTTGGACTGCATAATAAATTTGATTAGAGTGTAATTAAACTGAAATCTTATAATACTCATAAACTACAAATTAAATGGATACAAGAGCCACAGCTTCTTGTTCAGTTTGCTTGGAGATTGGGATTCAAGAAAAAAATACCAGGTTTACCTTTAACATGTGTTATCCAATTAACAGTTCATGCTCGGTATTTTTAAATCTGCTGAGCTAATATGATCACTCCTTCCAAATCCTGCAGAAAATAACAAAGTTAAATGACTATACGGTTTTTCTGTAGGATGTGACAGAGACAGAACATGCCATTATTTGAAATAGACAAATCTATTTAAAGAAAGGATACTAAGTAATAACTGAGTTTATGAAATGACAACCTAAGCCATACATTAAATATGCTTTAAAAATTCTACCCAGGCCAAAGTAAAGAAAGAGGAAACCAATTTTAAAACCTGTCTCAAGTATCATGATTTTCTGTCATTTCTAGGGTATTTTGTTTAATTCTATTAAATTTGCATACTTGAGTTCAAAATGAAACCTTGGAGACTTGGCTATCAAACCATTTCTATGCAAATATAAAATATCCCTTTATATCATGCTCACAGCTGAAAAGTCCTTTTCATGAAAATAGTGTAGTCCTAAGGGTGGAAAATTCTTGAGGCTTGTGTTTTAAATACCAATGTATTAGAATTTGTAGGCCTAATAATCTCAAAAATAATTGCATTGTAATAACTTGGAACCTACATGAAGAAAATCGGATAAAGGGCAGCATATCCAAAGTTACATACTGAAGAAAAGATTAGGTATACAATGTCACATTTCACCCTGTATTCAAGAACAAACAGATTTAGCATTGTAAAGCATGATCATGACCAAATCATGTGATAAGACTGTGCTGAGTCTGGGGCAAAAGAGAGAACACAAAAGCCTTTACTTGATTTGAAAAATAAAACCAAATTACTATTAGATTTTAAGATGAGTGTGTGTATATCAACAGTCTGTAAGCACTTGAGAGACTTAGACTCACTGATTCATGGCTCCATGATACCCCGTTCAGACTAGTTCATTTCTATTTATACAGATAAATCTGTTATTGTGGGATCTGTCTCAGCATCATTTGAAGGGTAATGTATTTCACTTATTCCGACTTGTTCTTTCACTGCTGTTGGCAAAGACCTAATAGTCAATCTTCTGCTTATATGATGCCTTTTGATATCTTGCATTGCAGGGTGTCAAAGCGCTGGTGCTATCTCACCTCTCCAAACATCTTGCCAACTGCATGCTTTACATTGTTTGTTCTGCAGTACCCATAAGGCAGTCCAAATCAGCAACAGGGCAGATCATCCTTAATACAACCTATGAGGGTGGTGAGGCAGGGAAATCTACTTAGAGACTTTTGGCTTTCTGCCCGTGTCAGAGTAGGGGCCTTAATCTTATTGCCATGACACTATTCTATTCAGCAAGCTGGATACAAGCCAAAATGCCTCATGGACATTAATGATCAGATGCTGTGTGGCTGAACCTCTTGTGAGAACTCAGCTTGGTGCCTTCCCTCCCATCATCACTGCCCCTTCTCATCTCTCTCGGTTCACCAACCCTGGTTGCAGGGTGTGTGTTCAAAATGTTTACTAGACGCATAAGGCCCTCTTAACAATCGCTAAACAAGCCAACTGCTCACATGCAAGAGAAAGGGAAGGGAAGAAAAGGGAAGGGAAATGATGAAAAGGAAAGAGAAGGAAAGGGAAAGGAGTGAAAGAAGAGTTTCACTTATTTTTTATAATTATTATCATTATCACTATATGCTTCTGTTGTAAAAGTGGAAGGGATTGTTTATAATTTGCAAGTGACCGGGCAAAGGTTTGGTGTCTGTGTTCATAGAATCATAGAATTGTCAGGGTGGGAATAGACCTTAAAGATCATCTAGTTCCAACACCCCTGCTATGGGCAGGGACACTTCCCCAGCAGATCAGGTTGCTCAGAGCCCCATCTAGGCTGGCTTTAAAAACTTCCAGGGATGGGGCTTCCACCACCTCTCTGGACCAATGTCTTACCTGTTCCAATGTCTTAACCACCCTCATGGTGAAGAACTTCCTCCTGATGTCCAACCTCAATCTTCCCTCCTTAAGCTTATATCCATTCCCCCTAGTCCTATTGCTGCCTGACATCCTAAAAAGTCCCTCCCCAGCCCTCTTGTAGGCCGCCTTCAGATACTGGAAGGCCAGTATCAAGGATATTGTGTCATGGATGTTTCTGTTAAATTTATTTGTCCTGTTACCACTTTTCTGGATCATTCTGAGTTGCCCACTCAAAGAGTTGTTCTGCTTTGCCAGAGAATTGCACTATAAAAATCAAAGACAGAAGTTACTGCAAGAAGACTTCTAGTCAAATATGTCAAAATAACTTCCAATAATGCTCTTTTATACATAGAAATATTGTAATGCATTGAGGTTAAGACCAAATTTTTTAAACTGTGTTGTCTCTTCACCTTGTATAGCTGTTGTTTGAGACGGAATATCACATATCTATATGTATGCATATCCCACATCATATATAGATACATTGTGCATGCACAAGACATCCTGTGCATTTCTAATGAGTTGGCCAAAAGCTGATTCTGCCACTTTACTCTGCTCTGGTGAGACCTCATCTGGAATACTGTGTCCAGTTCTGGAGCCCTCTATACAGAAAGGACATGGACCTGATGGAGCGGGTCCAGAGGAGGGCCACGAGAATGATCACGGGGCTGGAACACCTCTCCTATGAAGACAGCCTGAGGGAGCTGGGATTGTTCAGCCTGGAGAAGAGAAGGCTTCGGGGGGACCTACTAGTGACCTTCCAGTACCTAAAAGGAACTTACAAGAAGGCTGGAGAGGGCCTGTTTGCAAAGGCCAGTAGTGAAAGGACAAGGGGCAATGGTTTTAAATTGGAGAGGAGTAGATTTAAACTGGATATTAGAAAGAAGTTCCTCACCACGAGGGTGGTGAAACACTGGAACAGGTTACCCAGGGAGGTGGTTGAGGCCCCATCCCTGGAGGCATTAAAGGTGTGGCTTGACAGGGCTCTGAGCAGCCTGATCTAGTTGGGGATGTCCCTGCCCACTGCAGAGGGGGTGGACTAGATGACCTCCAGAGATCCCTTCCAACCCAAACCATTCTATGATTCTGTGATTATATACTTGTTGAATATTAATCACAAGAATTAATACTGTGCTTGAGGAAGTTCTTGGAAGACATGACTTGCAGTATGCTGATGCAAGCTAATGTTAGGTCCTGACTTTTATCTGTTATATGATTTGCATATAGACTGTGTATCCCTTTTGCATCTTTGTGACAGCTGAACCTATGATGTTATAGTTACTTCAACATACCAAGTTAAACTTTTGGGTGGTTCTGTACTACAGGTGTATGCTGTATACGAGAACTAGAGAAGCTATATGGCATTTAAACATCGTAATTCTTCCTTCTGATGTCACAAGATATAACACCATAGACTCGAAATAATATTCATAGTTCTAACATCAGAAAAGGTGATTATCATCTAGTCCTGGCCTTCATAACGAGCCAGATCAGCAAAATTTCATCCAGTTATTACTGCATCAATATTGCTGTTTTCTTGATCCATCTGTTATTTTCTGGTTTTTGTACATCTTCTGGAAGAGCAAGTCTTGTCTGAAACCTGTTACATGCTGTGCAAGTCATTAACATCCTTCACTACTAAAAATATTGTAATTCATCTAAATTTCTTTGATTCCTTTCCATTGTAAAATACCTCTTCTGCTATATTTATGGTGCATCTTATGGTGTTAGAAGTCTCCACATGTAAGTAATTATGGATTTTGGCCAAGTGATCTCTTGGGTAAAATAAATTGGAACATAGGGACATAAGACAGGAAGTGACTGCATAGGTCATCCAGTACAATTCTCTACTATAACAAGCATTATGTCCTGTGATTATGTTCAGCAATTTACATTCTGGAATGAATGTGAATTTTTTTCTCTCTGTTTCTGTTGTGATACCATTTCACAGGCTTCACTAATGTATTGGTTAGAGACATTGATCTAAGTTACAGTAAGGTTTACTTATTGGCATTTCTCTGCCCATTTGTTCCTGGGCCAAAATTGTGTTTTGGCATAAATACCTTTTAGGCTTCCATTTTTGTTTCTGACATATTTATAGAACACAGTCCCTTCTCAGACATCATTTTGATGTGATAAAAAAGCCACACTCATTAGTCACTTTGAAACTAGCCTGTATATCTCCTTACTCATCCAAGTGGTGCTTCTCTCCACTTCATCCAACCTGAATTCTTTTCTTGAATGCAAATGATCATGATTACTAGATTCGCTAAGGTGTCCTTTTATTTTTATGCCAAAATCACCTAACTACTTTGTTTTCCTGGCTCACCCTTAAAATACTCCACTCAGAACTTCCTTGACTTTCTTCCTTATCTAGCACAGCCCCCATCATTTCTGGTGTCATCTCCAGCTCCACCTCACTGTTACATGAACCTGAATTTTCTTATGTTTCATTACTGATTTCTTGGAGAGCTTATCACCTGTTTTGCAGAAAACAGAAAGATTGGTTGTAATACATTTATATAACACATTTATATAGACATTTATATAAAATGTGTTATCAGAGAAAAGCTTAACAGGTTGACCTGGAATTCTAAAGTGTGTGTTGCATTTTAACTTGTTGTCATTAATGCTGCTGCCTCTTACTGTGTCCCTCAAAATCTGTTCTACAGCCTTAACAGTAATGTTTTTTATATTCAATTTCCTTCTGTTGGTAAGAATTTCCATACTGTAGTTTGTTCCTGTAGATCTTTCTGAAACACCTTTTGTTTCCCAGCATTATTTTTTCAAGTCTGGATGCAGAATGGGGCATGGAAGTTGTAGCCACCTTTATGCAGCCATAGTACTGTTTCACTGTTACCTGCACATGTTCATATTCAACCTGCTTACCAATCCAAGGAGCAGACTAAATTCTAGGGAAGCTCATTGCCTGTGGGTTATCTTTCATGACTGTGAACTCCTTTCAGAGTCACCACTTTCCCCAAGTTTGTCCATCCTTTTACCAGCACGTTTAATTTCTAGGTATAATATTACCTTGCATTTGGCTGATACACATATCTCAGGATGCCTTAATGGCTTTGCAGATGCAGTTTACACTTGATATGATTTTGTTTTCTTCAATCTGAGATTGCCCAGCAAAACTCAGGTTAAGTGACAACCTTAACACATCATTAACTGGATAATAATTCTTTGCTCTACCATTTACATGTAGCGTTTAGCCAATACAGAATTAAGGATATTGCTTTCCAGCAAAATGAAATAAACTTTAGGTTCAGTGATGCATGGATCAACTTTGCTAATATGCACCTTAGTTTCTTTTGGAATTATATAGAAAGAGCTAACCTAAAAACTTCTCTACTTTCTGTGAAAAGCAAGCTTTTTCACAGGCAGTCAACATGTGGTGCAAAAAAAATACAGAAAAAAGAAATAATATACCAGAAATGTTCTTCCATTACATTCAATGGAATGTAGAAATCCAAAAAGGCAGGAACATTTTTAATGAGAGTTACAGGAAAATATACCTCAAAATGTCCAGTTTCCTTACAATGTCACAAAGTGTACTGGAAACCAAAGTTGTTTAGTTACTTCATCCCATCTCACACATATATGGAAACTGTTGTAGTAAGCCAGAATAGCATTACTGCTTTTGGAGTTGTCAAAAGTAGCCTCTGGTTTTGGATGCCCAGCCTGAAACAGGTAATATATGTGATCATGAGAAAACACACCATTCTTGTTATGAGGTGAATCTTAATAGCACAAAGCTATTGCTTAAGTCCTCAGTCTGCAGAGGCAGACGTGGAAGAGCCTTATTTTCTTGCTCATCTACTGAAATTTTGCAGAAAATTTGAGGTTCTTTGTTGAACCTCAGACATTTGACAGATACCTCAAAACCAGAGTTTTCCATAGGGAAAAGTGTGATTTAAGTAGTGAAACAACAGCTGTGTGGACCTGATAGCCATAGACTCCTCTCTAGAGTGTTTAATCAGACTGTAGTATAAAGGCAGCAAGAATTGTCTGAACCTGCTCCACAGAATGGGTGTTTGTGTGCGAAGTCCATCCTTTATCTCATCCTAACACAAGTATCTTTCTTGTGCAATTGCCTCTTCATCTCTGAATGCAGAGACAATATCACTTGTCATTAATTAGATACTCTTTGGGCAACAGAAATTTTGAAAAAAAACAGATCTTGTTTTATCACAGGTGTTGACAGTATACAGCTTCTTTTATACCAGTAACAACAACAAAAGGTAATGATAATTTAGAGAGATAGCCTCAACCAGAACTGCAATTCATGCAGCCCTGTTGCTGGCTGTATTTTGTTTAGGAAAATGAGAGATTCATTCCAGAATTCCACAGGTTCAGATTTCAGGTATCAGCTAACAGTGCTTTTGGTTGCACTTTAAGCACTAATTATAGCTCTGTGGGGAATATCTTGGAGCTGTTTGAGCTGTTGTTCTAGTGAAGAATAAATTAAAAAATACACCATATGCAAGAATGCATGTTGAAATGTTCCACTGATACATCCCAATAACTGTGGGGTTAATGCATGGGTGCTTGCGATTATTCAATATGTTTGATTTTATGAACACAAAAAAACATTGTTGTCCTTCAGTATTCTTAAGGTATCATATTGTATGAGCTAATAAAATACATTTTTCCTTCTTTTTATCATGATTAATTTTTTTGTTTTTCCTCTTGTTAATTAAGAAGTTAGTTCAGAAGTAGCCAAAAAGCTTAACTTTATTAGCAACAACTTGCCTTTTCAACAACGTAAGGTAATCATTGTTTTCTGTAAGTAGTGACAGATTTTTGTGTTGTATATATGTTATGTGTATGTATGCATGTTCCAGCACTAGGAAATACTTTATTGACTTCCTAGTTTTAGACATTCTCTCAAACATATGTCTTTATGGTGCGTATTTTTAACAAATTGATGCATAAGTGTGAATCTTTCTGAAAGCATGGATATTCAACAAAATTAATAGACACAATAATTTCTCTGTTCCTGAATTTTTGCCTTTAATACCCAAGGAGGCTGATCTAATTAAAAAAAAACAAACCAAAACTGTTTGCCTATCCTCTGATTGCACTTCAGAACTGCTAGCTTGGACTCTCAGCTTGCCATTCATTATCTGTTACAGAGAGATCCCTATTTTCAAGTGGAAATGTTGTGCAGGCTACAGAAATGTCTTTTCAGGGTGATGTGCTAGACCATTTTTCATCCTCATATTAGATGTTAAGTGCACTGGTGGAAACTCAGCAGGAGCTGGTAGGTGCTGCCTCTCTAAAGTGAAATGCTGCCAGTCAGCAGATTGGCAGCACTGTGCCTCTGCACAGAGCTCCCAGGAAGAACAGAAATCAGTGGAAACTAGAAACAAGGAGATGTTCCCTCTCACAGGTGCATCTCTTAGGATGCTGTGATCCTTGGTGCCTGGCTCTACAGTGGCTGTACTGTGCTGCATTCAAAATCATTGCTGTATAGTAGGTTGTTTTAGGTCTCCAGAGTACTGACCTCTGTTCTGCACATACAGTTATGAACATTTCATCTTTAGGAATTAGTTTTCAAGGAAGAGGTCATGCCATAGGCTACTTCTTCCAGCTTCCACATCAGGATCAATTTCACTTCCCAACAGTATTTTTTCTTCTTTGAAGCATGAAGTAATTTTAGAAAAGTACTGGGGAGAATAGAGGAAACTGTTTAGGCTCTACGCGTGGGTAAAGTGTCCCTCCTTCTCTCTCCATTTTATATTTTCATGATGTGTTTTCTATTCATGAGTGTGAGATTTCCAGCATATTGGTGCCAAATTACCTCTCCTTGGCTGCCACCCTGTGTCTCTAATTACTCCAGGTCAGTGGTTCTGTCCTCTGCCTTTACTGCTCCTTGACATTTTCTTCTCTGTCCTTTGGTAAACTTTATCACTTGAGACAGCAACTTGCCTCATAGGCAGGGAGGGTTATTGAGACATTCGTTTCCTGAACAGAAAAATATCAAGATTCACAGGCTGGATTAAGGCAGCTTGACTTGCAAAGCAGTGAATCAATGCCCAGTCTAAACTTTGTAAAACAGTGTGAATAAATATTGCTCCATGGCTCAGTCTACACCTCATAGAAGGAAACTGTTTTTATTAGATGGAAGTGTACTGGAAGCGACTTGATAGTATGTGGAAGCTGCTGGTTGTCCTTAAATGAGTGTGTGAAGACCTCTTGACCTTAAAATGGTTCCTTCCAGTACCACTAAGGCATTCACTCAAAAAGACATGGTTCATGTGTATACATAAACACTTATACAAGTACATGTACTTAGAGTCGGGGATGTTCTTTTAATAGTGTTAGGAAATTCAGCAGATGTCACTACAAACATATTCATACTGGCTCTGGTTCTTGGCAGACTCACTCCTCCATGCTGTTGAACGGGGAAAAAAGAGATTTTTCATATCACTTATCTTGCTTGCAACTTGCTGACCAAGGAAAAGGATGCACTAGCAGGAAAAAAGTGAGCATGCCCCAAGATTCTTGGGTCATGCTTTTATAGGTGCAATTTCTGCCTTGGGGCCCTTTTTTGTCAGTGACCTGAGTCTGTTTAATTCAAGGTCAACTTTCTGTTGAGCATACTAGCTTTGCCCAGAAAATCTGCTAGAAAATTGGGCTGTGACTATGTCAATATCAAGTCTTAGCCATCAATGAAAGATGGTAAAAGGGAGTCTGTAGCTATCATTGCAAATGGAAAAGCAGAAGCAACACGGTGCCTATGGGATTAGGTAATGTGTTTTCACATCATGTCAAGCCGTGAAGATACTTTTCTGTGCATCCATTTCACCCTAGTCTATGCCTCTACTGTAGTGCACTGACTTTTAGTTGTGCTTGAGTTGTACCCATATGGTTTGTAAATGCACCTTTGCTTTTGAGTAATAAATGACACATGGCTGCTTTGGCAGCTCGAGGCTTGACTTTTCATCTTGACATCCTGTATCTGGTAGATGACAGATGATAGATTTAGACAAACAGTAAAAGTTAGAATGCCATGCATGTGTGTTTATCTTAACTTTGTAACACGGTCCAAATGTTACTTAACTTCATGGATTTAAAGCAGACCAATTGGGAATGGTATTCACATACAGTAGGACAGCTGATGCTGTTGCTCTAATTAGTTGTTTTATATAGTTACTAGCAAGTTTATAATGTCCTGAGCATGACTGGGTCTATTGAATGAAAGCAGGGTGTTTGGAAACAAGGAGAAAGAGGAAACCAAATGGTAGTTTAACAATAGGCAGTAAATGTAAACTGGAACTTACTTGCTTGACACGTTCTTTTAGTCAGATTGAATTTCTTTTGGGGGTTTGCTTATTTATTTTCCCGTTTTTTTTAAGGCTGCCACTTACTTTGCCAGATAGCTTCAAGGAACAAGATCTTTAGCATGTTTTCTAAACTGATGGTAATGCTATTGTTTTCTGTGAAATGCTGAGTTATTTAGATGTGCAGTATAGCAATATGTTAGAGGGATTGGTATTCTTTCTTTGCGTGTATTTGAAAATACTCTTTTCTATTAGAGAGTGCACCTGGTATTTTTTTATTGCAATAACATAGATGTTGATACTTTATAAGTTTGCAGGAGACATTAGTTTTGAAGAAATATTTGTTGTCATTTGTTTACAAAAACAAAGTTAGATTTGGGTATAAAAGTCTGTTATTTTTAAAGCCCTGTCATCACTATTAAAATATAAATTGGTGTTTATTATTTTTAAATTCTGCATTGCAGAATTTCTAATATCCATTGGTGTGTTTTCATCTGGACTACATTTTGTGCTCAAAACTGTACTCACATATCTGTTTCTGCAGCTCGTTTTTCATTATTAGTACAGCAGCGTGAGTATGCATACAAAGAAATAGAGACACATTCTTTGCACACAGAAGCTAAAAATTCAAGGGTTACTCCTGCAAAAGTTACACAAAATACAGTCCTACCCTGCTGTGGAAAGGTTTTCATTGCATGAAAAGGACAAATCATAGTATGCTGTTGTTTGCAGACAAACCAGCTGATAAGGTCAGCAGAAGAATGATAGATAAAGTGTTATTAATAGATATTTTCCTGTATGCATATATTAAGCATTTTTTTACAAATTTTTTACATTTTTTTTAAAGTAGAAGATAGAGTTTTAGACAAACTATTAAAATAGAGCTGCATTTTTCTCCTTCTTGGGTCTGTGGTTTGATTACCCTGAAGTCTCCTTGTTTTCTTTCTCGTTTGTATTGGTGAGTTTCTCTGAATTTCTGAGGGGATATTGATTTTGCAAAATGTAGTTACATAATACTGTGCCTTCGAGAAATGAATGTGAAGAAGAAAAATGTAAAGTGCTCAAGATAGATATGTGTGAAAATTCTTGAAAAAAGGTTTTGACATGTTCTGGAGGTAGAAATGTCTATGATAAGCCTTTTTCTGTGTGTTCCTCACTCTGCATATATTAAGATTGTTGTGGGGGAAGGTGGGGTGTGTATGTAGGAGAGAGAAGGTGTTTTTTAAGGGTAATGTAGGGCCAGACAGAAGCCTGTACATGAGTCTGAAATGAATGTCAGAATTGAGGGATAATAAAAAAAATGACCATTTAGGAGTCATAATATGAAAACATACAATAGAATTATACTAGGGAGCATGATTTCATTTCAAGAGACAATGGGATGAAATGGAAATAAAACCAATAAATATCAAACAGGAGCACATAAAAAAGTAAAGAATCAGCATATCTTTAGTGTAATCCTCCATCCCATCCCTCACAGACATACAGTGTCACAGTACCACAGTATGTCAAAGGTTGGAAGGGACCTAGAAAGATCATCTAGTCCAACTCCCCTGCCAGAGCAGGATCACCTAGAAGAGGTCACACAGAAATGCATCCAGGTGGCTCTTGAATATCTCCAGAGATGGAGACTCCACAGACCTCCTGGGCAGCCTGTTCCAGTGCTCTGTCACCCTTCCTGTAAAGAAGTTCCTCCTTGTGTTAATACTAAACCTCCTGTGGTCCAACTTGCTCCCATTCCCTCTTGTCCTGACATTAGATGACATTGAGAAGAGCCTGGCTCCCCCCCTAATCTCTGGGTCCTTGACATGCTGGGACAATAGGTTGTTGAATGTGCATGAAATAATCTTTCCATTTACCCTTCCTTTCACCTGTCTCATCAGTTGTTTCCAGAATGGAGAGGTAAGAAGTACAGATATGCAAAGGGAGATGACCAAACTGTAGAAGGAAAGAGAAGTGCTTTGTAGACCAGTTCCAGCCCCACAAGGTTGAAAAGCACATCCCACTGCTGTGGGAGGCTCTGAATCAGACTGTGCTGGCTGCAAAAAGCAGACAGAACAAGAACCCCAAAGGAAAGATAGTTTTGATTTGAGAAGAGTTTGTAACATGAGGAAGGAGAGCTATAATATTTCATAAAGGTTGTCTGTAAAACAAATAACACTTTTAAAAACATTGCTGTTTTGCATCTTTTTGTGTGTGTAGTAACTAAGATCAACTGAAGGAAGTGAAAGAAGTTGAAATAATTACACTTCCCAGCTGGTCAGACTGATGTTGTCTAGAGCATGTGGATTTCATAATGCATTTAACTTGGCTCTCTGTGATTTTTTTTCCCTGCTTGAAATGTTTCTTTAATGAGAAGCTGTATTTTAGAGACATAACCTTATGTAAATACTAGCCAGGAGAATTTGAAATTTATCTTATTTTTCTGGAGAGGAGTCTCTCTAGGTAGTATACCTTTATTAAACTCTCAAAATGAAATTCATCAGTGTTCCAGAACTCAAGCCTGGATTGTGAACTCTGAGGGCTTTTGTCTTACAGTGTGGTAGGTTCTGTTATGCTCAGCACAAAAAGTCCTAGTGAAACCCTTCTGAGCATCTAGATTAAATGAATCATTGAATTGCTAGTTGTTTAAGGTTGACCTAGTAGATGTCCAGCACTAGGTGCCTTTATGTTTTTTGTGGTGTACAAATGCACTCTGCTTAGAAAAAAAATGCAAATAAACAAACTCCTACTATGGTCAAGCAATTAAATCACGCACAGGAAATGGTGATTTATGCCTTACATTAATTTTTCATACACAGGGGTGGGCCTACATGTAACCAAGGTAGGCAAGAAAATGAGGTATAAATGAGAATGTTAGCAAAATTGTACCCGAGACAGATGTCCCAGATGCTTTGAGAGAACAGCGTGTAAGAAAAGGTGACAGAATTTAGCTTCATCAAAGATTATTCCTTTGGTGAACCTTTCTGACTGAATGGTAAAGTGCTTCCAGACCTTGAGTGCACATAAATAATGCAGATCAAACAGTTTCATGAATCTGAATTTCATTCACTAGCATGAAACATGTAAATATAAATAAGGAAAGTCTGAATTACCCACATATCAATAATTCTTAATTCCCATATATCAGCAGTACAGGTTGCTTATCATCCTCACTTTTCATGTGAATGCCTATTTAAGAGTATTAGCACCACCAAAATGTTTTGATTCATTTGGACACTATATATATGTTAACAAAATATATATGTTAACAAAAGATGGTTTAAATCTGTCTG
>VWZO01012721.1:0-13969 GCA_013396975.1 Bucco capensis
TTCTATGATTCTATGATTCTATGATTCAATAGCACAAGGGACATTTATACTGCATAGTGTCAACTTGTAATTGCATATTACATATAGTTTATCTCTTCTTTTTCTTTTTTCTCTTGCAGGTGGAAGATGATTGGAAATACATAGCTATGGTGATAGATAGAGTATTTCTCTGGGTGTTTATAATCCTTTGTGTGTTTGGGAGTGCAGGGCTCTTTATCCACCCACTAATAGCAGATAAATAACTTGATCCACTCTTTTTATCCGCTTCTATTCTTGTTTAATTTTGGTTCAGAACTGTCTCCTGTATTTCTCTCCTTGTACATAACCCCTTTGCTCATCAACTTCTCAGCACCCAGCCAGAGAGAAAAGGAGAAAGAGAGGGAAGAATCCTCTGGGACAGCAAAGAAACCAATCCACAATGAGAACAACACTGAAAGTTGGAGATGAGCATGCTATCTACAGCAGAACACCTAAAATTTTTGGAGTACCTGCATACCTTTCCATCAGTGAGATTAGCAATAACAATCACACTGAAGATTACAGGAGCGGGTTGAGGTTATTGAGCTTTTCCCTTGGTTTCAGTACAGAGGGCTATTAGGACAGTTCAGGCACCTCTGAGTCCTTTGCCCAGAGAGGACTCTACCCGGCTTCATTTTATTCTCCTGATCATAGCTCTTTCTCAGCTTTGAGTTAATTTACATTTCCTCTCCATTTCTCTCCTTGTACAACAGCTAGACTTTGGTGTGATGAATAGAAGAAGCACCACAATCCTACTGACTCCGCCAATGATCTTTACTGTGTTTTTGTATCAGGGCAGCCAATAATCAAAACAAAACTATAGTTACACTTTTTAACTTTTTCAGTACAATCTAAAACAAGGCATACCCATCTGTTGCAATATATGTACACAAGTGAGGGTCCCAGATAAAGCACACGTTTGATGTCAGACAGGTCTTAAGCACATAAACATAGCTGAAGACAAATCAACTTAATATTTGCATAGAGCCTTACTGACATCATTTGAAGCATCCTAGAGTCACCAAAGAGGAATAACCTGGACACACTATGGAAAACCAGAAAAGACCTGAACTATCTGTGGATAGTAAGGCATCCACATTTGAAATCTGACTCTTCTAAGACCTTTAAAAACTAGTTCATCTGCCACTTAACTTTGCACATGACCAAAACCGCTTTTACTTCCTGTTATTGAATACCAAGACCTTGGTGAGCTCCAATAGGATTTCCAAGCCACATTTCTCTCGTCAGGATAACAGTTGTCCCAGTCCACATGCTCTGTGCTGAAAAGTCTTGCTTGCTCAGGCTCAGACATAAGTCCAACAGGGAAAGTTTGCCCCTGAGTAGCTACTCATTACAGACAGAAATGGGTTGACAGCATTGAACTGATCTGAGTTTTCTTGCATTTTTAAAACCCAAGACCAACTTGAATTATACACATCCCAGCAGGAGAAGGCTAGCTATCATGAATCCTAGGCAAAGCTAGGCACCTAGTCTGCACAGCTCCACAGCAGTTTACTGGTTTCTGGCTCGTCATAGGTCAGTATAACTGTACACTTGCTTTGGGGCCGAGGTTGCTTCTGTGTAAGCAGATGTTATGGTTTAAACATGGCCAGCAGCCAAACACTGCATCCTTAATCCTGAAACACTTTCTAGATGTTCACCTGATGTTGACAGTTTACCCTCAGGTCCCATGTCTGGTTAGATTCCTGTTGGTTTTGCTCTGAAGCATTCTTCTCTAAAAGGCACTATTCCAATTAAAGCCAACTGCTGCAAGAGTAAAAATCTCTTCTCTCTTACAGAAAGCTCTAAATATAACTATACATTATCAGTGCAGTATTTTCAGTGTCTGCCATGTATCAGCCTCTCCTTTGAACATCACCAATCCCTGTTAAGTATAACTCCCTGTTTCTGAAGTCCCTGACTGGCCTTTTACACTTTTTGATGATCCATAATAAAAAGAATAGGACTGAATAAATTTATATGTTGGAGATAAAAGTGGAATAACAAGAATATAACTCTCTAAATCCAGTAGTTGAAATATGCAGTGTCATGATTTTCTCATCTAGTCTTTTCTGTAATTTTGCTGAATAACTGCATAATTATGTAACAACTACCAGATAGATGTATGAAGAAGCATGTTTTGTTTTGTCAATTAAACATTACTCTTAGGATATACTTTCTTGAAGAACTTGTATTTTTTTTAAAGAAATCCCTGCTGTTCAATGTGTTTAGGCATGCTACTAAATGACATTTGCTGTACTGGCTCTTTAATCGGAAAGGAGGGGAAGGGAAAGAAAGGGAATTTGAAGAGGACAGCTGCATTCTGAGCCCAAAAGCTTCATTTCTACAGGAAAGGTATCTGACTGCCAGCATTCACTATTGCAGTTTATAATCATAAAAACAATGAAAATACTGTGGGTGAAAGTATACTGCATTTGTCTTGGGCATGACAACTACTACCCTACAGCCAGTAACGCAGCTTTACCAAAATCCCTAGCTTTTTCAAAGTATTCACAAATGTACAGGTCCTCATCTCTAGTTAGGAGGCTTCTATGCCCCAGCAACAGCTCTTTGTCATTGATGGTACCACACATCTTTCTGTCAGGCACAGTCTGAAAATCANATCTCTCTGTCTTCCCTCTGGACCTCAAACACAGGGTTTGGAGAGTTTAGCCCAGCCTGGTGTCCTAAGAAAGTAAGATTTAAAAAGTCATATTCTATCTCCTTCTGATTGTATTAGTTCCCCTTCCTTCCCTCCACCCAGTAACTTTTGGACCCTTCTTTTGCCATTTTCAGCTGATTGGCACATTCAAAGCTGAGAGCTTTATGTACTTCTGTCACTTTGTGAAAGCACTTGGCTGTTCTAGGTTACTGGAATATAATAATGAGACCTGAATACTTCATCCTCAGACTCACAGAGATAAAAAGTGATGAGGACTTTCCAAGAACATGATAACCCCTCTACTTGAATAGACTTCAGACAAGACTTTCAAAATGGGCTACAATCTAGACTTTGTTGACAACAAAACAGCAAAGCCCAGCATACGAACATTCTCACCCCAGGAATCATGTTTAGTAAATATATCTTTATTAATAATGACTGCACAAGTGAATAGAACTTTCTGCATTGACACAAGAATAATCGAAGCACAAGAGTACCTCTGTGTATTTTTAACACCATCTAACTTGCATCCCTAGGGAGAAAGTTTCAAGGCTAGCTAAAGCTTTAACACCAGATTCACATTTAGGTTGTTGGAAATTGGATCTCCAAATCCCTTGCTAGTCTTAAAAATATTTGCACATTCTGAATGGGATTTTCTAAAGTACTCCATGTTGACAAGACACTACCTCAGCAAAGGTGGAAGAGCTTCACCTGTGTGTTTTCAGTCAGGACTCATTTACATTTTTAGAGCTGTTTCTAATAATGCAGAAGGATCTCATTTAAATGAAGGAAATAAAATTCTGATTTGCCTGGGAAACACAAGCAATACAACACCAAAAATGTATCTTCCTGGTAGCCAACCTGCCCCACAACTCTCAGAAGAAACTCCACTTTTGTGCCAGCCACAAGTTTCATTTGCTGAAAATGGTACCTGCAGCTTC
Organism: Bucco capensis; assembly: GCA_013396975.1. NCBI lineage: Eukaryota > Metazoa > Chordata > Aves > Piciformes > Bucconidae > Bucco > Bucco capensis. The sequence goes on from VWZO01012721.1 coordinate 3,622, forward strand.
CCTCCAACTGAACAGTTTAGGAAGAAAACTGTTGCCTTATCGAGTAGCATAGCTGTCTTTCTCCACGCAATATGCTTCAGGTGGTCTTCCATTTTCTTGTGAGCAGGCAGATGCAGGAATCATAGTTTCTAAATGCAGAGCAAAGGGGAAATACTTTCTTCTTTAGCCTTTAGTTCGTTACAGAGCAGGAGGGAAAACTGCAAATAAATACTGAAAAGTGGGTAACATCTTGTAGCTTCCTAATGGCCAAGAGGAGAGATTAAGTGTGCACACTGTCAAGGCTGGTAGCAGGTGGACAAAGTGGTAAGTTCTGCCACTTTTGAGCTGATCCTGCAGCAAGGTGAGGCCACAGGGTCAAGGTCTCAAATATCATCCAAAAGGTATTCGTACTTTCTACGATGCACATGCTATGTGATTGCTAGTTCTGACACATGCACAAAGAGTTCTGTAGAGACATTATGGCTTTTACTTGGAAGTGTAGATAAATTGAGTACTGATTTGTGTTCCTGGTGTAATTAGAAAGTAGTATTTTAACTGACAGATCTGTCTTTTAAATATAATCATTGTGCCAGAAGTAGTCTGCTAAGCTACTAGTAAAACACTTATAATCCAGTTGTGCAGCCCTCAACTACATGCCAAGCCCTTCTCTGATCTCAGCCAAATCTGTAACTGGTAGATTTGAATGAAGATAGAAAGCCCTAGTAAATGCCATCACCTTCCCTCATTCTTGCTATTGCTTGGCATTCTGTAAATAGAGACCAAGCTCAAAGGTACCACCATCCCTTAACATTGTAGTTGTTGTATGCTGCTGTAGGAGCATTTTCTACAAAGTGCTGTTCAGCCACATCTGTAACGCAGGGGTAAAGAGGAGAAGTGAACCTGTCACTGACACCACAAGAAATAACCACAGGAAAATTCGATCCAGAACTTGAGCAACAAATTTCCAGTCTTGGACAACCTAGGAAGGAGAGAGGGGAAAAAAACAGAAATAGTAATGAGCCCAGTACTTTGTTGATACTGCTACCTATATTTCAGCTCCAACCTCCCTTTTTTAAAAATCAGAAGTTTGCAGCGTGCTGTATCCTAAAAGTGACATGGATCACCTTTTCAGCACCCATAGATGCAAGTCACTCAAAATGCCAAAACAATTCTATACATTTACACACATTGTAGTCAGACTTTTTTTGGCCTCTGTAAAGGCTAACTGTGTATGACTCAGCCTTGAAGATGGCTTTATAATGAACTGGGTTTCTTTTCACAGAACTGTGTTTGCCTTGAAGGGCCAGGACTTGGCTCTAGCATAGGCACTTCAGTATAGTTTGCAGTACCAGTCCCACTGGCTTCTGTTTGCTAAGTGCTCTGTTGGCTCAGATTGTGCGCTTTCAGGAGAGGGCATTTGCATTGTGAGTACTGGCACAACCCTGCAAGAACAGAAGACCTATTTATAAAAGCAATTCAAGGGATTTTTTAACTTAAAAAATTATTTCAGCTTCAAACAGAAGGCTTCAGTCAGAGACACTATATGCTCACATACTGCTGCTGAAGTCCTCTCAGCATAGCTTGAACAAAGCCTTGGATTTTGCTAGGAGGGTGCTCTACTGTCCTATCCTCACTTGAGATGCATTGTTTATGCACACAATAATTTGCTGTTTTACTAACCAAGTGGATTTTTGGGAGGAGAAGAGCAGTGGTAGATAAGGACTAATCTGAATTTATGTTAGTGAAAATCTAGAGGACCACTACTCAAAACAGGGCAACCATGCTGTGTACAGCCACTGGGAGACCAGGACTGAGACCTAGCAACTGCTGCAGAGCCTGCCTGTAAGTGTTGTGAAAGATACACTCCAAAGCATGTGGCAGCTAAGAGGTTTTCTTGATTCATGTCTACCCCCAACTTAGACATGACAAAGTTATTCAAATAATCCAAAAGCAGAAAGTTCTCTAGGAGAGGCTGCTGTAGCCTCTTTGTGTCTGTGAAGAGTAGGGACTCTCACAGAACAATATAGTTCCTTGAAGCAATGAGTATTCCCAGAAAATGCATTGCTTATAAAGCAGAGGAAGCTCCCAAGACATGTCTCAGATGAGAGCAGGAAGAAGATGCAGAAGAAAAGGCATGCAGAAAAGTTAAGAGCTTGGAAGCCACTGCTGTCCAGCATACTGTCATCTATCCTTGCCCTCCTTTCACCTACCTGTCTGATGAAATGCTCCTTTTTAACATGCCTGGAAATATATCGAATCGAGTTGGCTGCCTTTTCCATAAAGGCAGTGACAATTTTCTCTCCATCTTTTGCTTGCTTGTGTTTCTGCTTCCCTGGGAGCTTTGATTTCAAGGAGGTTTCCTTTTCTTCGATCTCTGAGGAGGAGTAACGATCTACATGGCCCTTCATGCAGAGCAGACGCGGCAGCTTCTGGAGGAAGAGTCTTTTAACCCAGGGAGCCATGGGATGGTAAGTTGCTGAGGAGCGGTGGTGGATGTTGATAACAAACACAGTCACAATGATAGAAAGGGTCACAAAGATCATGATGAACAGCAGATACTCACCAATCAGAGGGATAACTTTGGAAGAAGAAGGGATTATTTCCTCAATCACTAAAAGGAAAACAGTGAGGGAAACTAGAACTGATGTAGACAATGAAAGCTTTTCTCCTTCATCTGAAGGCAGGTAAAACACCAGGACAGTTAGAAAAGACAGTCCTAGGCAAGGAATTATTAAGAAAAGAGTGTAAAACAGAGGAAGGCGTCTCAACACAAAGGAGTAAGTGATAAATGGATAAGAGTATAGCCCATCTTTCCTGTTGCCTTTCATACCTTTGGCATTTAAGATCTCCCATTCCCCATTATCAAAAAAGTCTTTCCTGTCTACGTTTTCATCCACTAAAGTCAAGTCCACCATACTTCCATCATATGTCCATGACCCAAACTTCATGGAGCAGTTCTGTCTGTCGAATGGGAAGAAGGTCACATCCATCGTGCATGAACTCTTATAACTGGCTGGTGGTGTCCAGGTCACCACTCCATTGTACTTCACAATAGCTTTAGTCATCAGGGATCCTTCAAAACGTCCATCAGCACTGGAAGTTAGACAGGAAGAAACAGTACTAAGCTTAGGACTATCTTTGCCCCAGTCCAACCCCCTCACGGTTCTGCTTTCTACCCATCAGCTGAAGCACAAGGAAAGCGAACATTCATACTGCCTAAAGATGCAGACTTCTAACAGCACATGCAAGCTTCACAGACATGCCTTGCCCAAGCTCTAGCCTAAGCCCAAGACAAGGAGAAATGTTACTCACTTTTCAAACAAAACAATGTCAGGAAGCCACAGGGTCTCAGAGGGGACACGAATTGCAGTGATCCCACCATATTCCTCTGGATTCCAGGAAAGCTTGTGGTCATTCCATTCCTGTAACAAGCCAGCAAAACCCTCTGCCTGCTCATACATGACAGCCTCATTCTTTTTCCCACCACCTACCTCAGAGGGACTGCATTGTGTAACAGAATGGGCAGAGTAAGGTGTCAGACTGCTCAGCTACAAAGAGAATTCTAGGCAGGTGTGGCTGGGAGATGTTAATCCCCCCAATTACTGCCTCTCTAGCCACAGGTAGGCCCCAGCAACCAATCTGTTATAGGGTATGTAAATGACTGGAGGTATCCATCTTTTCCCTCCTTCACCTCCCAACCGTTACTGTGTTTGTTTGTAAACTCTCAGCGGGGGGTGGCCCTTTCCACTGGCTGAGCCGCGCGGGCAGGAGCTGAGTGGGCTGTGATGGGTCAACATGGCAAGCCGCACCTCTGCCCTGGCGGTGCCCACTTGGTGCAGAACCGCGCTGGCTACAGCAGGTGCTGGCAGGGGCACGCCCCAGCAAGAATAGAGGCAGGGGACCACCACTGGAAGCGCGGTGCACCCCCTACCAAGCGGCAAACAGCGGCAGCCTGCACCTGTGAGTCCCAGAGCAGCAGCGGCAGCAGAGAGTGGTGAGAAGAGCAGCAGCCCCAGCCAAGCTGCAAGCAGCGGTGCAGCCCCAAGGTAGCCATGGTGTGGAAAACAGGGGTATGAATGGCATGCCAGGAAGGACAGACATCCACCACAGGGGGTGCTGGGAACCCTCTACTTCTGAGAAGAAGACAGCGAGTGAGAACGCGTGGTCTCCTCCGTATTGGCTGGGGGCACATTTGGGCAGCTGGACTATCCCTTTGTCTCCTCTTCTTTCATCCATTCACCATCCTACCATAATTGGAAAAAGGTCTGGCTTTTTCCAGCGAACAGAATACAATACCTAATATCTGAACCCTGTTCTTGCAAACCAGATCATTGTACTTTCATCAGAAAGACCTGCACACTCTTGTAGGAAAAAATAACATAACACTATTGTAAAGCACTTGGTTACAATCCTGAAGAGGTAGCATTAAAAAATCAAAAGCAGGTAGAGTCCTGTTCATTTTCATCATGCTGAACTCTGGAATAATTTTTTTCTCCTCTTGTTTTTCAGATGGGGAGACTCTAGCAACCTGGATATTTTCACAGAGATGCAGTGGAAAAAGCAGCTCTCTGATCCCTATTCATTATTTGTGGGCTTTTTCACTTTCCCATGGGAACAGCAGCAAGAGGAAGCAAGACCTGTAGACTGTGGTCAATACTAAGAAGTGGAAGATGAACTACTTTTCATTAGGCTCCAGCACTAAAAGCTCCTCAGGGATGTGGCAGTCTCAGCCTTCTCTGGACAATTTCCTCCACAATTTAAGGATCAACTAAAAAGCAATCTTCTCTGCTTCTTCCTCCCATCTTACCATCCCGCCCTTACTTCTTTGAGTCCACATGCTTTTCACATCTATACCGGCAGACACTTGTTACTGCAGTCCTTCACAGTGTGACAGCAACCCAGAGCCTTTCTCACAGACAGTGAGAAAATGCATCTTTATCCTCTAGGTGCAAGGAAAAGATGGGACCCAAAGTCACAGGCAGGTGGCTGGTAGACCTCTCCTAAAATTTGTCCCAACGCACAAACAAAGGAGACAGCAGCCCACAGTAGTACCATGGCAGGATAAATTGTCCCGCTACCTGCACAAGAAGAGACATGGACCCAGTCTCTGAAATGTTGAAATGGTGGGCATCAACTATCAAGCATAGCCTTCCATCCATGGCATCTCCTGCTGCTGAAAGAATGATGGGAGCTGTTCAGATATGGAAAGAGAAGAGGGTTTACTGCTGCTCTCAGCCTTAGCAGCAGGGACGGAGCACACCACTTTTTAGCATGAACTTTGCTGTGTGAGTGGTTATCTACCAGGTATTTCCAGCAGCCTGGACTGTTAGATGGCACAGACTCACATGTGTCTTGTACACTTTCTGTAATAGGTGCAAGGGGGCTTTGACTGGAGGCATAACTGTGTGTGCAAGGAGATAGTCAGGGCTGACAGCAGCAGCTAATACAGTCAGCTTTTATCCTGCATAAACAGAAGCAAATACCTTGTGAGCCATATGGCGATGTAATCATCCCTCTGGAGCTGAGTTGGAGCACCCGTGGCCTGGGTTATTTGGGCATCTTCAATATCTCTCTCTCCTCCCTTGTCTTACATTTATTTCTCTCCCAGCTAAAGTGCTCTTTCATGTCTGCAAGGCAAATGGCTCTGCATCTTCTTACTAAAGCAGAAAATAGATAATGTGCAGACTTCGAAGATGAGCATTTTGAAACAGGAATCTCCTATAGGCTATGCTGACATGAACTGTAGCAGCAGATGCAAAAGGCCCTTTCCTTCCTTCTCCCTCTCCTTCAAGCTGCTCCACACCCTCCCATTGCTCTCCACTTCTTCCAGTTCTGCCAAATTCCCATTGCTGAGCTGTCACTCAAGTGCTTAACCCACAACAAGCAGACCAAGAAACACTGGACCCAGATTATTGACCCTTGCTAGTAGACTCCATAGCTTGACCAAACCCAGATACTTTCTCGGCAACTACTAAAAACTCCTTTGCACCTTTTGTGTCTGTCTACATACATACTGTCCAGTTCTACCATCTTGAGTATCTGGATGTTTGAGTCAAAAAACCCCAATCAAATAAACAAAAACCCCCCACCTTTGTATTTCAGCTTTGCTCCTCTAAGACAAACCAGATCCGTGACTGTGATTACCCCTCAATCTTATACACCCATGGTAAGAACAAGGATTTTGGTTTGATTTAGTGTTTTTTACTTTTCCTACTAAAAAATTATTTTAATTCTGCTTAATTTTATGGACTTTTTCCTAGCTCTTTTCCTTATACATTAATAACGCCCCAGGCATTGGACTGTATATGGGGCCAGTACACACCAAGCTTATGGGAATGCATGACTCCCAAAAAAGGACACCTGGATCAGGCAACATATATTTAGTGCTCAGCCTGACCCCCCATGGTATCTGCATGTGTGAAAAGCCTCATTCATTTTCAGCTCCCTTTGCATTTCATTCAGGCCTTGATGATCTCAGGCCCTCAGAGGGCAAGGAGTGTTAGGAATGGTAGCAACTCGAGAGAGCTCAGCTCAGCAATTCTGAAAATCACTGTGCTGAGTTATCCTAGGTAGCTGCCCTGGCTAAATCTGAGGTCAGTCTCCAAAGGGCTCCAGACAAATCACAGAATCACAGAATCACAGAATCGATCGGGCTGGAAAGACCTCCGAGATCATCAGGTCCAACCCTCCATCAACTCAAATCCATTTACTAGATCATGGCACTCAGTGCCACATCCAATCTTTGCTTAAAAATCTCCAGGGATGGTGAATCCACCACCTCTCCAGGCAGGCCATTCCAGTGCCTGATCAACATGTCTACAGCACAGAATCCTGAGTAGGCCCTTCTTTTAGTCACAGCATGAGGCAGAAGGATCTACTTCAGGTGCCTCTCTTCTACAGATACTGTAACCTGGGTGAAGATCTCACCCTGCCAGAGGGATGAAGGCTGCCCTAGGGTACAGGAGATTTTTTCATCCTGAATGGAGCAAGCAAACAAGTCTTCCCTAAGGTGAAGGAGATGGTCAGACCTAGGAATATTCTGTCAAAGGCTGCAAAAAGCTGTAAAATCTTTCTGGGAATAATTGCAGGAAGAGAGAGAATGAGACGGTGAAGTGTGTTGATTCCACACTTGCAGACTGCAGAGCTTGGACCTACAGGGTGAGGTGGGTGTTGCAGCTTGCTAGGATAGAGGGTGGGAATAGAGAATGGGTGGATGGAGGGAAAAGGGTTACCTTTATGGGGGGGCAAAGTAAGGAAGCCAAGATATGGCCCTATGCAGCAATTGCAGCTGAAGGTGGGGATTCAGAAGGCTGGATTCAAATCAGTGGCACATTTCTCCAGCAAAAAGGGAAATTCCTGTCCTCCCTGCAGAAAGAAGAAGTCTGAGCTTCTCTCTCTTCAGTGGGCTGTCTTTGCTTATAATGTCCACACAGCCTTTAGGCACTCACCCTTACTCCAGCATTACAGGCACCAAATGGAGAACAAAAACTGGGCGGAATTTCTCCTCCACTAGCCCAGAGACCCCTGGGAATCATTTCCCATGGCATCATTTCAAGTACAGCTTGCATTTCATGTCCTCTCCTCAGATAAGCTGCCATATTTTTATATACTCACATGACTGAGAGACTTAAAATAATTGTCACAAGGTCAAGAAACCGGTGCAATGTAATCTAAACCAAGTGCCGTGTTCTTCAGAAATGAAGAGGAAAGAAGACCTAACAGTACAACTTACACATTTCCCCCATTTGTATGAATTGTCACTTCCACAAGCAATTACGTTACAGAGATCTGATTAATCTGCCACAGATTTTAATTTGAAGGGGAGTAACATGCTGGCCTTTTCTTTCTCTTTACTTATGCTGAAGAAATCTATCTGAGGCACCACTCTTAGCTTGGTCAAGAAAGACAGTACTTGAGTGACCTCTAAGTTTGAGAAAGGGTAGTCCCCTAAGGGCACACACAGAATCCCAGGGGCAGCCGGTAGTATCAGGAAGTGTTGCTTCACTGAAAAACAGCTGGCTTGAGCACATAGATGGGATGCAGGTCAGGATAAGAGGTAGTCTCTTACCTAATGGCCTACCTGCCTGCCTTTCTACCCCTTTATGCATTTGCTGGAGTAAGAAGAGTGAAGTAAAAACTTCCGGCAAGATAACATAGTTCTACTTTTTTCTGGCCGTTTAGTGTCACGAAAGGAGATAGATGGTCTGGTGGGCAGCAGGCTTGGGTGGCCACTTAGCTCAGCAGCTCCACACTGAAAGAGGAGGTCTGATTTACCTGTTTCAGCCAAACATTTGTTGTCATCAGCTGATTTTTCTCATCCTAGGGGAATACAAGGTAGAAATTATCACAATATCAAAACAGCCAGCAGAAACAAAACTAGGCCTGCTAAGTCAAACCCTGTGTAAAGCACAGCAGATCCCTATGGTCCTATTCCCCCATGGTCCTGGGCTCTATCATCACTATAGTAGGAAGTGAACTGTGTTTCTAGGTGCTGTTGCAGCTTTCACTGGTAGCTCCTGAGCCTGGAAAACTGAGTTCTGGCATTTCACAGCAGATCAAAGGAATCAGTTGCCAAAGAACATGGAGACAGCACGGCTCAGACAGCAAGTGGGGTCAGGACACATATGATTGTGAGCTCACAGGATGACTCACCTTCCCACACTGCTGAGCCTGGGTTGAGTTTGGGAAGATACAAACTGAAACATTGTCCTGAACGTGTAAATAAAGCACAAAATTAGCATCTGCCTTCCGCTGCGCAAGGGGATGCTTCCAGTGGACAGGGGGTGCAATGAGAACAGTGTTGTGTGGGTACCTCTGGGCCTTGTATGAATTCCACTGTTTAATACAGTGATGGAGGTGGAAGGGAAAGGAAATCTTCTACGTGGGCAAAAACATAGGATTGTCTGCTTGGCCTTTAGTGTCCTACCTGAGTGGTCAGCTGGGTGAAGACACAAGCTGCCTCTGACCTGGATACAAGCTTAGAGTGACTGATGTCCAGCAATCCCCACTCTTCTTTACCTCTGTCCTGTGCTTTGCCATTAAATGGCAAATGCAGACAGTAGGGACTGTCTGACACCGATTGTTTAATAAACACCTGATGCAACGAGGCTTGATTCTATGAGAATAGTGGGTAAAAAAGGGACCTTCAATTTCCTGCAAAACACATGAGTCTTATGGCCCATGCTGTGCATAGGGCAGGAGGTCATATCAGCACCACCACATCACACTGCATTTTGTTGCCTGACGATCACTTTGCACTTCATGTGTCAGGAGATGAAAGCCATCAGCATCCCTAGCCTTCTCACGTGGGTTCATGACTGTCTATAAAAGAAGGGATATTTCACCAAGCCCAACATAACGCTTACCACATCCACAAGCTGTGATATCTTTAATCCAAAAAGGACTTGAATGCTGTCATTGGAGTTTTCCACAGGGCGGACCCATTTCTGATAGCCTTGAAATAAGCGCCTGAGGAGTGCGTCCTCATTTTCAGCAATTGAACTGAAGGCAGCCACATCTGGAAGAGAGCAACAGAGAGTGGGGGTGTGCTGGAAAGCAGGCATGGAGAATGGCAAGGCCTGAAGAAGTGAGGGAGAGCAACGATGTAAGACAAATATACCGCTGGGCAGCTCTTGTCAGTAAAATCTGTGAGAATCCGAATGCACAGACTCTCAACAGAGCTAGGGCAAGGAGAGGGAAGGTGAGACTGCCTAAAACCAACTCACACAGAAAAAATCATCAGACCAGAGCAGTGATCACTTTGTACCATGTTTCTGTTTTCTGTGGCCTTTTTGTCTTGTGTCTATGTTTTTGCCCTGGCTTTCTTGTTTACCATTCTTTAGAAGATCTGCAGGCTTAGAGCATCAGGGGCTCTCTTTCACTCTTCAGTAGTATATGCAGCCTGATTAATGCCACCATGTGAAGGAGTTCTGTGTTTTTCAGATATTTTTAGTGTACCACACAGAACTGGGGTCTCAGGGGAGATCTGGTCACTGTGAGGCAATCTGGCTTGCAGCTATAAACAGAAGCAATACTCTGTGGACATTTCAGGGCCCAAGGATTTCACTTGCACTTGGTTGGTTTCCGTGGCCTGTCTGAGACAGAGGCTTCCATGCACAAGGATCAGGGTGGTGGAATTTGCTCACTGGAAGTTGCAGGACCTATTAGCCAGATCTGAGGAAGCCTCATGCAGAAGTTGGAAATGAATCCTCCTTCTGGGGTTAACCAGGGGATATAAACTCTTTAGAAAGGATAAGCCAGGAAGAAAAGGCAGTGGAGTGGTCCTCTGTATTAGGATGTGTTTTGATTATCTTGAGCTTAATGATGGTACTTCATTCACTTCATGGCTAGGCTTCGTGAACGAAGATCC
>VWZO01012722.1:0-29721 GCA_013396975.1 Bucco capensis
AGCTTCGTTCGCGAAGCCTAGCCACGACCTACCCATGTGAATTCCTTCATGCCTAACAAGGCATGGAGACAAGCTATCTCCCCTCCTCATCCACTCTCAGGAAACCTGATGCAAACTACCATCTCTTTGTCAAATTTGACTAGAAGAGACAAGTAGATTTAGAAGTCATTAAGGACAACACACAGGCAGATGAATGTGTATACACAAAATCACAGAAATTACTTTGCAGAATCGCAGAATATTAGGGGTTGGAAGGGACCTCCAGGGATCATCTAGTCCACCCCTTCTTCTAAAGCAGGTTCGCTTAGAACAGGTTACACAGGATTGTCCAGGCAGGTATAGAGTATCTCCAGAGAAGGAGACTTCACAACCTCTCTGATCAGCCTCTTCCAGTGTTCTGTCACCCTCAAAGAGAAGTTTTTCCTTCTTCATAAGTGCACAAACATACCTCTTCCCGTACTCATAAGCCTGGCTTCCTAAGGAACCATGATGAAAAAATAACTATACTTGGGTTATAAACAGCTATAGTTGCAATGTGAGTTGTGTCTCTGCTCCCTGTCAGTATGTATTAGAGTACTTTTTAATTTCACATTTCCATGGCCTGTCTCAGTAGAAGATTTGTTATTTCCTGCTATGATCTTTACCTTCTTTGTATTTTTACCACTGTGTGCTCATGCTATTTTCCTTGTCAGAACAGCCCCAAGAAGACTGCAGTACAGGTTTAGACATTCTTTATGAAACTTCTTTGCACAGGGTATTTTATAAGACATGAATTTTAATAATTGTTAGAACAGTACATTTTGGTTTTAACCTGCAGCATAGCCCATTTTATATGCAGTTCAGGCAGAAAGCTACAAAAGGTAATTTAGCTTTTAGCTTGCACAGTCTATATATATCAGCAGAAAAGCACTGTTACTAGAAAACTCCATATTCAGTAACTATGTATGTAGCATAAGGAGTTAACAGAGGTGGTTTTTCCCTCTCACAAAAAATATTTTTGTAGATTCACTCTGGTGTATGCGAAGTAACACATGCTAAAGACTTCTGTGCAAATACTTCTGGTCTTTAAAAAATGATTATATAGTAATATTTGAGAAATGCTATATGGTCTTGCATTGAAAGACACATTCAAAAAGGTTTGTACGTGTCCTTTCTGCACAGTCTGCTTTTAATTGGCCACCATACTCTCCAGCATTGTCTTGTGTTTCTTTGAGAACATGAGCCTCATAAAAGTGTCCTTCTTTTGTCTTTCCTTACAGTAATAGCACTTCATCTTCACAGAGTCTCCAGAAATCCATTATAAGCTACTTATTTTCAACACATTCTGTAACACAGAACCTTTGCTCACAAGCCAGACTTCTGGAAAAATAATAATCCTATATAATACATCTAAATCCCTCCTGATTTAGATATTCGAAATCATTTCCTTGATTCAGCCAAGTTTCCACTCAGAGGCAAAAAATTTGGAGGGAAAACTGAGCTGTCCAGGTGGCACAGGCAAAGTTGCACATCATTCCAGCAGCTCAGGAGCTCCTGCTTCTCCTTACTGTCTTGAGTTCAGGGGAGGGACACAGTCAGAAGCAGAAATGCAGTGTTTGCCGAGCATCAGATCTCCTTACAGTAGATCAGAGCTCCAAAAATATTTAACACATCACAAAGAAAGGCTCAAATGCAGAGCACCAAGAAAGAAAATGGTGCAGTTCACACCAAGGCACACTGTTTTTGTTTGTGTTTGCCAGAGCTTTCAACTGTTTTTCAGAATGGCAACAGATGGCACAAGGCAAACGCACGCACTTTTTCACAGTTTCCTACAAAATGAACAGATGTCTTCATTACATGCTACATGACCGCGTTTAACAGAATGTGACAAGAAGCAGAGGTAGAGAAAAATGGCATATCCACTTCCTAACCTGAGTTGCCTCTTGGCACCCATTCCAGTTGTGCCTGAGCATGGGACTGAATGCACGAGAGGGAATTGAGAGTACTTTTCACCTGCTCCTGATCCACCATAACCACTAGGCATGGAAAACAGAAGCAGAGGCTTTGGTTTCATCTCTAGGGAAAGATGGCACTTCTCTGGAACAGCCAAGATGGAGGTAGATGTTTTCACCATCTCTTCTTAGGAGTGTTTTCAGGAGATGATCATGCTCAGCTGGCTGAGAAGAGCCCCTCCAGCAAAACCCATATGATCTTAGAGATCTTTTGGCTCTGCTAAAGAGGACATCTTAGCCACACTCCACTGCTGCTGGAGCCATGGACAGCTTTTGTATTGGCCAGGTTCTGCCAGTAAGATTCAGCAAACCTAAGTGGTCTCAAATGCTAGAAGTTTCTCTAGCGATGAAAATGAGTAGAGCCCCTCCAACACACTTTTTTTTCCTGAAAAAATGATCCCTGTTGGGTTAGATACTGCCTTTCTCTGCTCAGCTGAATGGCTCAGCAATTCAAGGAAAGCCATGTCTTGCCACATAAGGCAGGACAAGAGCATGAAGGCATGCTTCTTACCAGAGATGGGGGATAATGGGGGATTTCAACCTTCATTTTTGCTAACTGCTGCTCCAGAAATCAGACACGCTCACATCAAGTCTTTCCTTTCATTTTCAAATGAACTAAAGAAGAAATGAAGTACTCAGGTTTGGTGGGTACTGGGCACTTGACATCAACACAGGTGTTTTGTAACTAGCTACTAGTCTTAGCACAGAATGTATCAAAGCAAGCTCAGAGCAAAATTACAGCTGATGTGAAAATTTTACAACAGAGCAATAGACATTCTGATATTTTATTATGGTTCTGCCAAAGGGAACAAAGCTAGCCATTTCAGACAGCTCTCCCAGTTAGATTGCAAACATAACTTGCTTACTCATCTGCATTTGTGGACTGTAAGGGCAGGAATGGAGGCAGAAAGGGCTGTAGAAAAGCACAAACTTGGACATATTTCTTCCAGCTGAAAGGTTTGAATTGCTTCAGTACAGAACCAGACTCCAGCCTCTCAAAGAAAACTTCAGACTCTTCATAATAAAGCCAGAATCTGTCTCCAAGCCAGAGTGTCACAACACAGTGGGAGGATAAACTCATGGCAAACAGAAAAGACTTTGCAGACACTTCTCTTTTGCCCACAATATACACAGCTATGAAAGAAGGGATGCTTAATGCTGTCCCTCTTCTCAGAACTTCTCCAAAGAAGCCATCACAAGGGAAACTTTCATGTTGCAATTTACTAGATCTGCATGTAGATAGGAGATTTTGTTAGGCACCAGCCATTCCAGTGAGGCAAAGTCTCTTTCCAACAGTGTCAACCTCTCCTAGTTCTGCTGGGTAAACCTCATAAATGGCTGTCTCTCTCCCTACAGATTTTAAGGGTGGTGTAGTGCTTATAATGGGCTTCATCCAGTCAAGGGTAACAGTGTATGAAATGCAGACAGACTCTCTTATTGAGAGCTGTTATCTGCCAGCCTAAGCAACAGGGGCCCATGATCTTCTCCAGCTGACCTCATAGGTCCTGAGCTATCTGCAAATTTGCCCATACAGACACAACCAACACCATGTAAAAGGCTTCAGAAAGTCATAATACACCACAAAACAGAGAAGAAAACTCCAAAGTATACTGTTAAATTTAGTGATCAGCTGCATACTATTTATCAACACCTATTTGCATTGAGGAGTTCTCAGTCAGGCTGAGCAACACAGCCTCACATGCTGACATGATGGAATCCCTAAGCTGCACTGTGCTATCCTCACTCATCCATAGACAGGGTTGGTACCTGCACAGTGCTATGTCCTGCCACAAAGATGTACCCTGACAGTTCCCAAGTGCCTTGAATGCACAGAGCAACCATCTGGTTACTGCTCCTCATTTTACTCTGTCAGAAGCAAAACTGACTGCAAGTCTCAACTGGAAAAAAGAGTATCTGCTTCAGTCTTACACAGAGTTTTATGCAATGCAGTCCTCTGCTACCCACCCATGGCTGGCTCTCCCATTTTGCAGTAGGGGCCCAGGAAAACAGAGAGATAAAATTCTCCCACATAAAATGAAATATCTAAAACCTATCTAACAGCAGGAACACCAGACCGTGTAAATCTTTCAGCTTTCAGATAAGTTGTGCTCAACCTAACAGAACTCAGTTCTTAGCTGGTTAGGAAGATGACAACCATATCTGTACTTCGGAGTACCATTTCCAAGGGTTGATCTCACACTGATGGAAGTCCATAGGAGCTTTCCCAAGGATTTCAGCAGACAGAATCAGGCCCTCTGATAGCAACAAAAGCAGCAGCAAGAACAGAATGTCTCTGCAAGATGCCTACTGTTACACGAGAAGAGAAGAAACGTCAGAATGCGGCAGAGCAGGAATTCCCCCAGGCAGCAAGGAAGAAAACGTTAGTCATATTTTTAGGGAGGAACACTCTTGCCATTCTTTCAACTATGATATGCCTTTAATAACTGCCTTTTTGCATTGTCTTAGCAGCCTGCAGAATTTTTTCCTCCCTTGCCCTCATCTCCATCTCCCTTATTTCCTTTGAAGATTTCATCTGCAGCTTCTCACAGCAGTATTGTCCATCTGGAAAACAGTGCCTGCTAAACCCAAAGTTTCTTGTGGAGCTACTGTTCTCAGCAAACTGCTTCACACTAGCCTTATGCTCCTCACTAGTTCTCCAGACCTCTTCCTAGTGGCAACTGGCAGCCCCTCTAGCAATAAGAGATCACATAGGGCCTCATTAGCAGCACAAGGCACTCCACAGCAGGGGCTCTTTGAATCAGCTGCTGTGAAGTCCTCAGCATTTATGTCCTGAAAGAAAGTCTAAAAATACAGGCAGTGATGACACAGAACACTTTCTGCATGTGCCTCTAAAATCCACAGCAATATTCTCACCTATTGCACAAAAAGGCAGAAATCTAAATCTATCCTGTGACCAAATGCATTTCTATATGTTTGTGAGCACATTTAATGCAACCTTTCAAACTCCAGCCTGGCATTGTCAATCTGTGTATTAGGCATGGAGGAAGGACTCAAATCCTCTGCCACTGAATAGGTCTCTGCTAAAGTCAATGTTCATGCTCACCCCATGAATCTGGTGGCTTTGGGGGTGCTAAGGCCTCATCTCAGGTGATGGCAAGGGTCCACCAGGCTCCACCAGGAAGGGGAAAGAAACCTTGTTCTTACTGCACACAGGACTGTGCAAGATGATGGAACTTCAATTATTTCCACAACATTCAAAGATTAAGAGATAAATATGACAGAGACCTCAGATGTCTGTGGCTAATTTCTGCTTGTGTCTAAAACTGTGACTTGGATGTCCTTTCCACCTAGACCAGAAATCACTGTGCATCTCCTTATCTTGGTCTTATCTTCCTTCGAGTCAGCTTCTTCAAAGAGTGTCAAAGATAGATATATTCATTGCAATTTACACATTTTTCAAGTAAAAGCCTACAGTTCAAAATACACATCCTAGAAGAGGGCATCTAGATTTGAGATATTTTACAGTCAGAGAGTACCTGTTTGACTCCTTGCTTCACCCTCAACAAACCTCCTTTTCACTAGACTAGTGTCCATCCTGGTGGTGCTATCTACATCTTATTCTTTTGAGTTCTGGCAAAAACGGGTAACAAAGAGGACAAGCTTACAGACAGCCAACACAAAGATCTGTGAAAGAGAGGCCATGCCACCCCCAACAACATTCATACCACCTGCAAAGAGACCATTTCATGCTCAGATTATACCTCTGCATCACTAGAAGCTGGCTTTATTGATATTTTAAAGCAATTCATCTGCACAACTCAACACACTCTAACATCTCCATGGAGGAAAAGAGATGTAATCTGGCTTTGGCTTCACCTGCTGGCTACAGCATTTTCCCCAGTACACAGGAAGGTAAGGGTCTCTGACACTAGCATCTCATTGGTAGAAGAATCAGAAGGCTGAAGAGTTTGAATTGTCTGGACATATAACACACTCTTGGAAGGGAGACCACCACAAGTATCCTCAAACAAAGTTTATCCTCCATAAATCCCACCCTAAACTACAGTTCTGCTTCCCAAAAGAATACTATGTCCTATGAATTTTCATCAGCTATAGAAAATGAGAAGAGAACATTCACAACTTGCTACAGCTTTTGCTCAAAGATCACTGCATAATGAAGAGAGAGAACAAATCAGACAGCAGGTCTTCCATAGACTGAGCATTTGCTTACACACCAGAAAAGGAACTCATAAGACTCTGTTTAACACCATCTGGGGATCCTTCCGTGCGATATTACCATCAATAATAACAGAAGCCTAGCTACAGATTGTTGTGGTTTGTGACAGCTAAATATATCAGACCTAATTAGGTAACACAGGCCAAAAAGCAAAAAATCTGTAAACACAAGGGAATGCTACCACAAGGGCCAGGAAGATGGGGGGAGGACAGACACCAAACAAACCTGCAAATTAAATGTAGGGATGAACCTGGATTGAAATCACCAGCCTCAACACCATAACTGAAATTTAGGAAATGTCAGCTCTAAATAAGGAGCCTAGTTTGAACTGCACAGCTGGGGTCTCTCTGTGACTCAAACCAGAGCACAGGCTCCAAGCACTAGTAAGAGCTAAAAAGAATGCACTGGGGAATTTACCTCAGCTGGTATATATCAGCCTAGCTCTATTGACTTCAATTAGCATGATGTTAAATCTTCAGTGTTGACTTCAATGGGATTATAGTGATTTACATCAGCTGAGGAGCTAACATTTCACTTTTAGGCAGGCTCTTCTGTAGCATCTTCATTAGTGGAAATTCTATGTAAAGAAAAGAAAAGGAGATACACTCTGCTCTTATGGCTCCAGCTACCTACTGTAATGGTTATATTGTAAATGCGAGAGATAGACTGGCAGCTAACTATAATTAGCTCCATTTGCTGCAGTTCATTCTATGGTTACAATTACCCTTTCTTTGCTATAAACACCAAGCTAAGAATTGCTGGAGCCACTCCTTCTACTGGAGCCTCTCCTCCTTCTTTGAAAGCTCTAAACACAGGTTTTCATAAAGGCACAAAGTTCTTGCTTTTTCCTGCACACACACAGCTGGCAATTACTGCTAGCAGCCAGCCTTGCTGCTTCCCAACCCTCTCTTCCTGTCTGCTCTCCCTATATCTGTAAACACAAGAATAACTAACACTAGAATAACATGCCCCAAGATGCCTAAATTCAGTGAAATGTGTAACATGCAACAAGGCACTGCAGTCCCCCCACAGACTGTGATGCCAGATGTGGCTGGAAAACAACATGCCAGTTCCTCACTGATTCTAGCTGAGACATTCCTTATTAAACATTGAAAATACTATATGAAATGCCCAAATATGGTCTTTTGAGGAAAGCATCTATAACTTCTACTTCCAGGTACCCAATTTGAGTGCCTTGTTTAGGCTATTTTACACTCAGTGGAGACCTTAGAGATAATTTAAGAGCTAAACTAGGAGTTTATCTCTCCCTACGGAATATACAACCTGTCTAGGCTCATAAACTAGGTACCTTTATTAGAAACCTAAAGATGGTATGAATATTCTCAAAATACCCATCTGTTCCATTTCTCCCCTGAACCCTTTTATCATCTGGCAACCTGAACCAGACAAAGAGAGGATGTTATCCTGGTCCAGCATTCTCTTAAAATGTTAAGACCTTGAGATTTATACAGCTGTTGAGCATCAGGTCCTGCTGCCCAGTACCAAAGCTTGGTTTGGGGTGGAGTTATCTAAATGTCTGACTTCACATTTCCTAGTCAAATTGCAGTGGTTTCAGCCTGATCTGAAATTAAAGTGTTTGAACATCTCAGTTAAATAGGTTATTTAAAACATTTATTTCAGCCTGAAACAAATGATTCCTTTACAGAGTTGTTTTAAATATGTTTTGCTACAGTTTACCAGAAGATACCACTGCAAATCACAATGTTCAGAGGTTTAACTTCAAAAGTTCTCTTCTTATCCTTTTTAGTTTGAAAGTATGAGACCAAATCCACTGCCAACTGACAAAATCCTCAAATTTTCATTTTTCAGTAAATAAATGGGATATTTGGGTATCAGTGAGAAGCACACTCATACCTGTCCCAACACATTGTCCTTTAGCTATGGAAAAATATGGCATATTTTTTACCAACTCCTGGCCCTCTAAGGACTACTTTGAAGAACAAAGTTCCTCTAGGACCAAGACAGATGCTCTTCAGAAGTAGGGTTGGTTTAACACAGAAAGTGCAAAAAATCCTATTCCTTTACCATTTTGTAGCCTTTTTACATTCTTAACTGATCTAAGCACAGAAAAGAAGTTACATGTAAGCTGTAGAATAAAAATACCTATTTTATGGGAACTGGCTGTGGCTCAGCTACAGGAAAAATGCAATAATTTCTCTTTGCACACAGTCTTTACAAGTTAGGATGCCTCAGATTCTCCTGTATCCTTGTTTCCTCTTCTATCTTCCTACCCTCAAGGGCCTAACATCCAGCCAGCCTTTCTTGGCAAACAACAAGAATCATTCTCTCCATAGATACAAAGCTCTCCTTTCTGGTAATTAAACAATATTGTCAACATAACGGAATGCTAAGGATGGATTAAAACTGACTGTGGAAGGAAATGAAAGTGCACACACTTTTAAAAGTTTTGAAAAGCGTATCTCTATATAAAAAGATCTATATTCCCTTGGATTAAGTTTATTCCTTCCTTCTGCATACTGTATAGCAGACACCATCTCACAATATTGAGGTTAAGAGTCTCACTCCCCAGTCTTTGGTCATGATCTCCTAAAAAGCTATTAAGCCCAAGAAAATGCTTTTTATGTCAAGAGTAACTTCTGCCCAGGCACAGTCTGAAAATCACTTGGGGTCTCCTGTGGCCCCTGGTGCCATAACTGTNTTCTGGCAGAGTGTTTTCTAGGTAGTTTATGGATGGATGAATGTGTTATTCCTAGGAAGATGTCACTGAAATCTCAAAGACACAGTGCCTACTTTAGTTGTTATTGTTCGTTGTTGCTGTATATTTATGAATTTCCACTGTAAGCTTCCAGTTCAGGACTATTCCTTCTCTCTCTTCCCGCAGACCTCCCAGACTTTTCCACTGGTGTTGCATCATGCCTCTTCCCAGCCATGGTTTGCAGAACACATTCCAACTCCACCATATTTCTCAGCCTCAAACTAAAAGAAAAATTGCTGCCCCTTCTGCAAAACTGAATTTTAATCTTACAACTGAATTCAAATCATCTAATGGTGTTTGGTTTACAGTCAAATTGAAGTGGGACACTTCGGTCTTTCAAAAGACAGTCAGCTGCAAATAATATCAAGTATTAATATTCAGCAGCTGCCTCAGGAAAAAAAGAATGTGGAATTATTGATAATGTTGTCAGAGACTAGGAAGAAAGGAGTCATGGGTGATGGTCTCAATTTGTTACAAATTTTATCACAGGGGAGGACTGGGAAAGTTATGGGTAGCTCCTCTGAAGTGAGACACTAACCTACAGGAACATCTTAAAAAGCATGCATTTAATAAAAAGTGACACCTTGTAGCTCTTCTTACTTCTGTTTTGAGTAGCTAAATACTAATTACGTTTCCATTTTTTGAGAGAAATAGAGAAATCAGATTCTCAGCTGATCACATGACTCCAGGAAGTCGGGATTCAAGAAAATATACTAAATATTTTGACAAACCATGAGGGTACTGACTCACTGAAAGTGTAGCCACGCATAGCTCTGAAAGAGCTGCATTATAATAACAATGATTCAAAAAGAATTGTACTCTCTGTATTTTCTAATCTAAAAAGGAGTGGAGTAAGTGCTAGAGCTTGACTTCCATTAAAAAATGCTATGATTGTACTAACTTGTTCTTTAAGCTCTCCTCTTTTTTCTCAGTCTTGTATCTCCTCTATTTTGACTCCACTTTTCTTAATTTATTTTTTTCCTCTTTTTTGTCAGTGGTCTCTCTCGAAATTCAAACATAATGCTTTTCCCTGCACCCACCCTCTTCCCTCTCATTTTCCTCTGTCTCATCCTGGGGAACCACAGATGGCTCCTGCTGTCATCACCAGACCTTCCAAACAACCACAGCAGAGCCTGTAGCTCTACCCTTACCTTCCCTCCCCCCATAATAAACCTTAATTACCTCCTATCTTTACTTTGACAGAGAAATAAAGGGTCCTCATGTAGATTTTTCTCCAAGTATCAGCTTCATTTTTGCCCCCCTATGGACAGTTTGACGTGATAGTCCTGTAAATGACACAAGAAATTAAGATGAAGTCTGTTTTTAAGGTTACATATTGAACATTTACCTAGGAGCTAGAAAATGGTAACCCAATGAGTTGCATAAAAGAAATAACAATAAGATTGTGTATAAATCTCAGATACCTCTCCCTGTCAAGCCAAATGCTTTAAAATTCTTGATCATAATCAATTTTTTAAGTGTCTAGTCAAAAAGTCTTTTCCCTTTCTTTGGTCTTTGCTTCTGTGTTTCCTATTCAACATTTTTAGTGGCCATTTTTCTAATACTGCATTCACCTCAAGTGACATTAAGCTGATGTAATAGAACCATTTTAATCAGTAACAATCAATTTTATTACTATGAAAACCTTAGGGACAGAACGTTAAATACATACCATGTAATTAGTTTTGATAAAACAAGCCTTCATTTTAGCAAATCAAATATAATGAAAAGGAAATTTAACAGCTATAAAAATCTATGGCGTAAAGTAGGTGTGAATATGCATGCTGTACAGGCAACAGTTTGTAATCATGTTTCATTTCATCAACACACACAATCCATGTGAGGGCAAAGATGGGTTCTGGAAAGCCTTTGGAAATGCCCCAAATGTTCTTTTACAGAGAATAATCTACTTTATATGCTTATTTTATAAGCTACATTAGTAACCGCCTCTTAGAAGAGAATTCAGCTTGCAAGGAGTCTGCAAAATCACTTAATGAATGCACTTACTGATGCAATGAAACTAAGATGAAAATCAGTACTGAGGAGAGGAAAGTAAAGTAAATATCTACTACCTAGCTAGTGATAAAAATAGAGTTTCTATCTCTGTTTCTATTCGCAATGTAATTAATATCTGACATGATTCTGCATCCTCTGTGCCACCAAGGCTGGAAGTGTTTACAAACAGCCATTAGTACTGTGTCAGAAGAGCTGGCTGGGCACATAACAGCCTCCCCCATAGGCACAGACCAATATTTCTCCAGCAACCAGGAATTCCCACTGAGGTCTCTAGCAGCATGAAGGCACTTTATTCTGTTTCTTGCAAGGACCATGTCCTCGTGCAGATCATGATATTCCTCAAGCAGGAACACTTAACAGGACTGAAGGGACTTGGTGACAAATTTTTCTTTTTCATTAGCCAGAGGTTGTTTTGTTTGAAATTATTTGAAAAATATAAATAATGTTTCCACACTTAGTAATCATCCAATGGGGGCATATTCAAGATGCAATTCATCAGCATGGAGTTTTGCCATACAGACTATAACACCAAACTACAAAACCAGTCTCTGAGATACCATATTCCCAGTCAGGAATCAGCAGTCTCCTGCTTAAGCCTTCTCTCCTTGTTTTCTTGGCCAGGTGACCTTTTGGTCCTGGGGAAATTGTCAGTTCATTTTTCAGATAGCCATTAAGATTATTTTGTACTATTCCACCCCAGGGGAACTGAAGAGCTGCGCCAAAATCCAGAACAATTGACAATATTTTCCTCTCAACAGAAAATTGGATTTTCTACTAAGCTTAAAATCTCTTCAAGGAAAATAGATTACCTCAGAAAGTCTTCTGATTTTAAATCAGTTTTCCCAGAGCAGATTTTGATTCAGTATTTTCATGGGGTTCTCCTCAAAAACAGCAAAGCTTCAAAGAAAAAAAAAAAGTCATCACAATTTCCCAGGGAAAATTATTCACTAAATTATGTCCATAAAAATTATAAGTATTTATTACTTCCTTCAAATTTTGCAACAAGAAAACAAAGCATTTCCTGACTAGTCAAGCATTTTCAGGCCATCAGAAGGTCCTGGTTTGTCTCACTCTTCCCCACATAAATGAGGACCCACACCACATCCAAGAGGCTGTAATTACATCTAGTAGTGCTTTTCACATTTTGTTAAAAACACCTTTGCATCAACAACACATTGCAGAAACCAAGAATTCTGATGATATCAGATGATGAAACCCGACAGCCCCAAAACTGGGGAAATCCACCTGAGACTGAGGGGCTGCAGCAATTGCACAGTTCCACATTTGGGAATGAATGACTCATTAGTTTGGTTGTTTTAGGGTTAAGAAGATGGAGTTTCTTGAGGTCCCAGCTCTGAGGTGTGGCATCAAGCACATCACTCAAAGGCAGAAGAACCTTGATCTCCAAGCCATGGCCACTTGGGACCTTCATAGTCAGAAGTTTCAAATGGTCTCACTGACTGCTGGCCCAGCCCTGGGCCATATACCTCCTGCAGGTTGCCCCAAAGTTCATGGTCCTGGAACATCAGAGTCCTCAGCAGCAGGCCAGGCCAGCAGCACAAGTGGACTGGTCTCTCATGGAGAGCTGGGACTGTGAAAGCCAGAGCAGCACTGACAATACAAGCAGCTGCTACCAGCAACAGGACTGACAAGATCATCAATTTCTCTAAGAAGCTGCAGCATCTGGGGAGCATATTTCATTTCAGAAACATTGTGTATTGATGTGTCTGAAACAGACTTTTCTTAGGTTTTCTAGTTCACGTGAATTAAAGAAGAAGGCTTGGTTTAGACTGAGAGAAAATGGGAAAAAATAAAACCCAACAACAAAAAAAACCCAACACACAGTTTTCTGCCACCTGGTAACCCTGAGGGTTTAGCTGTCTTTATTCACAACAGTCTATGTCTGATGTAGGAAAAGAATTAGGCTGAGAATCCTGCAGGAACAGCCTGACCCATCCCTTCACTGTACCTTATTACCCTTTCAGCTGGAGTTGCTCAAAGCCCAGCGTTGACTAGGTCAGTTCCATCAAGTGGGATCTATAGGCTCATAATCAATCATATATTTCTCTGAATTAATGGTGATTCATGCACAGGGACAAAATTTTCCCAAGTCACTGCAAGCCTCACAAGTCAAAGATAAGTGTTTGAAAGAAATATTTAACACTTGAATCCTTAATTCAAGGTGACCTTGCAGTTTTTATTAATGCTTTGATCACCTCCCTGTCTATGAAATGACATGATTCGATTATCATGTGTTACATCCTCACATTTACTCATACCTCAGAGGGCCTAATTTGTGCCTCTGATGTATTTCTAAAGTAATTTCTGTGGAATGTTATTTTTTAAATTCCTTTAAGTGTATAAATTGTATTATTAATTCAACATACTACTTTTGCTCCATTGTTCTTCTCCCCCTCCCCGCTGTTAGAATACATGAGAGGAAATTTAAGCTGATGAGCCGTTAGGAATGCATCAACTCTGTAGATCACTAAAAGAAACATTCCTTTTTTTCCAGTCCGGACCATATAAAGACAGATGCTTGCATTCTTGTAGTTTGATACTTCAGGATGTAAATCTGGGTTCTTCCAAAGTCAGTAGCAAAATTCTTAGGGATTTAAATGGAGTTGAATCAAGCCTAAAGAATGACAACAAGGCATCTCTATTCAGCACATTGGTCCCTCCTGTTATCTGTGCAAGACATTGTGTTTGTTGGTATCTTAATATAAAATATTCATTGGCATGCTTTACGTGTGTCTGCATGTGCACTGCAGCTGGATGAACAAGTCATCATTCCAAGATCTTAACCCTTTTGTCTAATCACAATTTAGCAGCCAAGGCAGTGATTTTCATCGCTTTTATTTTTCTTAAACATGGACTGGATCTGTTCAGGAATGCAAGCTGTGTTTTGTAACTCACTTGCAAATGTTCTGTTCATGTCTACCTCGATCCCAGAGAGAACTTAAACCTGTCTCCAGAAGGGGCTATGCAAGATGTAAAATATTTCCTTGCACAGTGACTGTGCATGCTGGCTAGACACAACAGCCCACTCAAATCAGCAGATACATAGGGAAGAATTAAAAAACAGAGTATTGCAGCACTTCAAGAACTCTCTTCTGATCACCAGCAGCCTGAGTCTCAGATTTGCAGAAGCAGAGGTGCTCCACTGATGTTTAATAACTCTGCATGGATTTCTTTCCCATATGAACTTCCAGCAACTAGAACATCCTGCAGCAATGAGTTCCCCAGCTTCACTTTGTGTTACATTAAAATACATTGACTTTCATTGCACCAGCCACCCAAAGGGGATGAGAACAGATAAGGCCTAGAAAAGTTTTAGGATATATTTCAGACTTTCAGATGGAAAAGGTTTTTTTTTCTCTGCCACAGCATTAGAAATAATACACCATCAAAGGTGATGGATAGTGCATGTTCCCAAATTTGTCACTAGTTATGCCTAGATCTGTCCTTTCACTATTACCTTATGAACTCTAATTTACAAGTAAATCTCAGAAAGACCATAGCATCGTTTGCTGTACAACAACCCTCATGGATAATTATTTACTCTATGTTTGCTACAATTTCTGCTTTCTGAAGAAATTATGAGGAGATAAAACCTCACTTGCTCAGCTGTTCACAAATAAACCAATAAGCCAGGCTGCAATTGTATACACTAGAAAATCAATCATTGAAACTTCAGTTGTTTTATCTCATTTGTAAGGGCATACACAAATATATTTGTGCTGTATTTATTTGCCTAATTCCAACATACATCCACATGCCTGTATGCATTTCCATGTCAAGATACACTAATTAAATCTATGAAATACAAACTGCTAGGGTTTTATACTGTTCCCCTTCCTTCCCTCCCCAACACTCCTACCTGAGTAACTAGAAATAAACATTCAGCAACATGAGGAAATAGGGGAAGAGAAAGCTTTAAAAATTATCTTCTGATTTCTATGCAGAGGGTCTGGTGGCTACCAAACCCTCTTAGGGAAAATCTACTAAGCAGCTCAGCATACCAAGGTGACCTGACAATCTACTCTTTAATTACCAGCATGTGATGTGACATGTCACAGCACAACTTTGATGGCACTCTAGTACACATCTGGCTCCAGCCAGCAACACCAGCTCCTAAAAGAGCAGTTTTCACAATAGATGTTACCTCCCTCTGGAACAGGAGTCAAAGGAAATACGCTTATGTCTTCATCCTGGGCAAAACAGCAAGTTGCAAAGGGAAAGGCTAATACCTACACAGCAAATTTGTCAGATGGGCTTTGATGGAGACTAAGAAATAAACACTTTCAATAACTGAAATGTTTGGGCTTTCAAATTAGCCATGTTTGGTTTTAAAAGACCTTCAAATAAAATCAGGATGAATTCCCTTCTGATCAGAATCCAGTGTTGTTTATTTTCCCATACAACAAGGACTTACTGCAGGATTGGAGGGAACTGCTACAAGCATGTCTAAAACCGAGGTGTGGGTGTGTGAGTACCTGTTTGTATACCTGTAGACAAAGGAATTACTATTGGAAAACAGCTCTTGCTTTTTAAATGGAATCTGGCTTGTGAACCCCTCCACTGGGAATCAAGATGCAAATACTGATGCAGATGTTACCTAAGGTGCAAGCAAGATCAAAGTAGTGCTTGCAAAGCTCAAATCCAATTCTTGGCAAAGGTGCTGATGGTGGAGAGGGATTAAAAGTAAGTGGGACATAATAGCTAAAGGATGAAACTCCACTCCTCACAGGTAATGCACCAACCCACACAGAAGATTGCTGAAATGCTGAAACCAGCTAGACTGGCAGGCCTGATAGAGAAACAGAGTCTATCACACTGAAACTTCAAACAGGGTCAGATAGCACAATGATCTGCATGCCAGGGACAGGGAAGGTAAGAGGATATCAGAAGATCAGATACCAGGGACTTTATATCTGGCCTGCTGCCAGTAGACAGGTCAGAGGCAGAAAAGGACACAGTGAAGGAGAAGAGGGAAAGCATTGTCCAACAGGAAAATGTATTACTTGGGGTTATTTCAGTTCTCTGGAGGTTGTCATTCAAGCTACTTCAGCACCTGTAGAATAAAAAAAAATTGTCTGCCAGGGTTTTAGCTGTCTGGCTACTCTGAATCTTCAGTGCTTTTAACATCATAGACCTGGTAATTATATATGAACTGTCTCAAAGAAGCAATATACCATCTATATTCATCGGACGATTGTTTGCATCCCAACAGATTCCAGACTCTCAATCAAAAGACACTGAAGACATTCTACATAGTAAAAATACCCTTTATAGATCTTCTCCTGGTACAGCCTCAGAGATGTGAGAATAAGACAGGTTTGCAGGAAGAGAAGTAAAATTAAAATTAATTGAAAAGTAAAATTAAATATATAAATCTGTCAGACAGAGATGTAGCTGGAGAAGACCCCACAGCTCTTCTTCAGGTCTGAGACAAAAGCAAAAACTTCAGGCTGAAGAGATTCTGAAAGCAAATGTCCTGAGATTCACTTGATTTTGGGAATCACCTTGTCACCCAGTCTCTGATAAATCCATGCCTGTACTCAAAGCTACCTGAATGACAACCTATATTAAAAAGCCTAAAGTGAGAGAAATTTAGAGATCAGATATTAAAAAAGTCATATTAGGCAATGTTCCTTTCATGCCTCTTTCACTAAAGTGCTCCCAGCTCTTACAGTAAGCAAGAATTAGGCCCATTGCCTTTTAAACAAGGTGTCAGGAAATAAATGTACATTGCACCTTTTACATTTCTTTTCTCATTGTTCATATAATAATGAGCGGACCCTGTCATAGGACCCAGAATATTACATTTCCCATCTGTTACAGACAGCACAGAGCAATGGTTTTACATTACCATGTAGGGTTCAGGAGCTGTGTTCAGAAAAGTCTATTAGGAATGCACACTGACAGGCAATTCCAATTAGGCAGCAGAGGAAAGGGAAAAGGGGAAAAAAAAAGGCTAGAAAAGAGGCTGTGTTAAAAAGTTTGGCTCAGAGTCTTAATTTGCTGGAAAAAATAGAATGCTGTGGGCTGATCCTTCTCCAGGTGAAAATGCTCAGCTCTTCACACAGTAAGGACAGCATCAAGAGTGAGATTGAACATGTGGCCACACACTGTCTACTGACCAATAGAAATGAAAATCAGCTTCTTGTTTGAATTTGCACAGAAAAGTCAATGAAATCTATCGACTGGGTTAATTCACCTGAATAGGAAGGTCAGAGACTCTGCTCAGAGAAGGCTGAGTTTAGATCACAACTGGTAAACAGGAAGGGCAGGGACCAAAGTGACAAGACCAGACTTAGCATGCTGGAAATTAGTGAGCAAAATAGCAACAGGATGGGTCTGTCACCACTTTGCAGACTACCTTGTCCAACACTAGTCCCATGAGGACAGGTGACCTGAAATGCATGAACTCTACTACACAGCCTATGATATTCCTC
This sequence comes from Bucco capensis, assembly GCA_013396975.1. NCBI lineage: Eukaryota > Metazoa > Chordata > Aves > Piciformes > Bucconidae > Bucco > Bucco capensis. The sequence goes on from VWZO01012722.1 coordinate 17,401, forward strand.
TCCTCCTTTATTCTCTGGTCTGACCCTTTGCCCTGATCTTGAAAGGAAGTGCTTGGGAAGGGCCTCTGAAGCTCTCAGCTTCAGCTTTAATCACAAACACTGGCTAAAGATCAAAACCCCCTTCCTATTCCCTTTTTTGTGCATCTTCTCCCTTACATTTTTAATTTATTTTCTACCTTTTCTTTTATGTTCTGTTTATCAAATAAAATAGCTGGCCAATACTTGTCCTTCTCTAGAGCTACTGTGAGATGCATAAAGGCAACATCTCAAAAATTTAGTAATGGTAAAACTAACAACAAGTCTACTGCTGGCTGAAGCACTAGCCTAACAGAAGGCCTGCATTTAGCTTCATAAGCTCTCAACCTCAAGAACTCTCTGATGTGATGCCCAGCCTGGGTCTGATTTGTGCTTGCCCAAAAGCAAAATGGTCAGTAAGCAGGTACAGGCTTGACTACTGATGTCAAACAGGCCTACAGGTAAGGGTCAGTAGCAGTTGGTGAAAGAAATGGAGGGAAAAGTCTCCTCACAGGCTGCTTTTCCCCCTCCCCCCTCCTTTTGGAACATTAGTGTGGAAGGAAAGAGGACCAGGCTTCCAGAGCATGGGTAGTCCTACTCCATCTCAGCTGACCTCTGTCTCCGAAACACTGTTCTTACCAAATGGCTTCAAAAGGGTCAACAAATAAGAAATTGGGTCTTCTTAAATAATTCTCTGCAGTCACAAGGGACAAGAACCACAGGTACTGAAGCTGCACCAGGGGAGGTTTAGGCTAGACGTTAGGAAGGAGGTAGTGGAGTCGCCATCCCTGGAGGTGTTTAAGAACAGATTGGACGTGGCACTTAGTGGCATGGTTTAGCTGATGCTGTATTGTTGGGTCGTAGGCTGGACCTGATGATCTTGGAGGTCTTTTCCAGCCTTGGTGATTCTGTGATTCTCTGAAAAGAGCATATTTTAATATTCTTTATATTTTATATTGCAGATATATTTGGTTTTTTTCTTTTCCTGTGCCTTTAAGAAAAAGACCGAAGATGGCTGTTTGAGCCAGAATCCAGCAAGGTGAAGTCTTTGTACTCAAAGCCTGTAATTGATGTAGGTGTTTAATATTGCACAAGTGGCAGAATTCACATTGACACCTCTGAGACTCTGTGTCCTTTCTATACTTTCAAATTTAGCACACCATGCTCAGCTGCACCCCTCAGTGAACTATGGCTGAGACTGAAACCGTTTGCCCACTAAACAGCTGGTACTGCCAACACTTTGTGTCCAAGCACTAGGAGCTATAGCTCTAGCAGTTTCTCTCTGAAAGAGGATCGTTGTCAGAGCACATGAAACCACCAGGGCAGTGAGAGCCTCTCCTTCAGGGCAGTGCAGGACTGAGCAGCCTCACATCCCAATCCCCCTCTTCACTGCTCTGTGAACACAAGCCTTACAACCAGTACAAGAAGGTCAAACAAGCACTGCATGGTCCGTTGTGGCACAGGGCATGCCAACAGAGCAGTGTGCACGTAGGACATCCTGCAGCACAGAAATGGCAATGAGAGCACCATGGCTTCTCTGTGTCAGTGTGGAGCACACACCAACCTCTCAGTTCATTTTACAGAACAAGGAGAGCACAGAGGGCTCAGAGGTTTGCTTCTACCACTTTGCAAACTGTGCCATGAACATCCCTGGCATAGCCACAGGAGCAATGCAATAGTGTTAGCATTTACCCCACTGCCATCATGGGATGCAGAGTCTAAACATAGAAAAGAGGTCACAGCCTTTACAGCATCCTTCCTAAAGCTTTATTTGGTGGGCAATCAACAGCAGTGCTTTTGAAGAAAGTTACATAGTCAGAGAAGCTACAGCAAAGCAACCAGCTGCTATTCCAGACACAAGTGCTACAGATGAGCAGGTTTTGTGCTTCAACCTCCTGTGCCAGTCACTAGAAGGCTCTTACAAGGGAGGCTTGCAGGTCCCGTGGGTATAAAACTTTAAACGGCTACTTGTTCGTGCACTCCATCTGCATGCAAACCTGTTCTGGGCTTCAAAGCAAGTGCTACACACAGACTGACTACACAATCAAGCTTTGTACACAAAAGCTGAGTTAAAAATTAACCAGGCCAGAAAAAAAGGAGAGAAAAGGGGTCACCTGGCCAAGCTGTGAGCACAGGAGCAAAACACTCTCAAGTAAACTTATTACACATAATGTGGACACGTATGTTCACTAACTGAAGCAGACCCCTACCCCCCTAGCAAAGGAGAACAGATGTCTCTGAAATCAAATCACCTAAATGTCCTCTATTTTGGGGGCATTACCTTTTTTCCCTTGATGCCAGATTTAAAAGTCCAATTTGCCAGGATAATATCCCCTGCATGCATGGAGGCTTTCAACATTGAAGCATCCATCTCTTAGCAACTGAAAAGGCTTGAAGGATTTTTTTTTCTTTCCCCAATCCCCACTGAGACATGTCAATTATGTACATCTTCCCAAGTAAAGATAAAGGACCAAATGTCCTCTCCATTCCCCCCATCTCAACCACATAATGCAAAGAAGAGAGCTGCAAGTAGGGGGTAACAAAACACCATTACCTTTCAAAGGAGGAAGAGCCCAGGTAGGCTGCTGTATCCTTCTGTCCAGCAGCACTGACTCCAGGATAAGACATATGTATAGGTGCTTGGTCTTGTAAGAGAAGTGACAACACCAGGAGGTAATGGAGAAACCACGTGCTGAGATCTAAGAGTCTTGCTCCATCTAACTGTGGTCGAGATGGTCTAGGAAGTTAGACACAGAGATCCTGGTTTATGGTAGATATCGCTCAGATGGCATAATGTAAACATTGGAGGGACAGTGCTTTGGTAAGGACACAGGCACCGGAGAGTGATGGGTGACAGAAACCTCTATACAGCCAGCATGAGGGAGCAGTGAGAGATGGCTGCTGCCCAGGGTGGGAACAGTCTGGGAGATAAGACTGACCCTGTCCCAGGCAGTGCCCTCACCAACGGGACACAGTATCATAAAGTCTGGACATGGTGAGCAGACACAGATGCTGGTCAAAGAGTCTGTCAATAGTTCAAGACTAGGCAAGTGGTACACCAGATCCAAGAGTCAACCAGGGAGTCTAATCAGGAACAGAGACAGGGCCATAGGCAGGGCTGGAACTAAGATTGCAACACGAATCCCAAGTCCATCTAGAAGTCAAGGCCAAAAACATGCCTAGAGACAATCTGCAATGTACATTCAGGATGTCCAACCATGACACCAAATACCTACACCATAGCTCAAAGACTCACCCAGGAGACAGGTTCACCTACAGCATAGCTCATCCAGAGACTGAAAGCCCTGGCTTGAGCTTAAATGGAGTCCCTGGCAGTGGTGTGGGTCCCAGGGGAGGCTGGTCAGAGCCATTAAGGCCTATTAATTCCTTCAGTGCCCCAGCAGTGGGTTTGGAAGCAATGGAATGGGGTATGGGCAATATTTGAAATTTCTTCCCCCATGCACACCTATGGCTCTGCTAGATAACATCCTGTAGCATTGCCTAGGCCATATAGTCCTCTCTTCCATCCCTTCACAAGCAGCTTGGGGCATCAGGAGAGCACCCACCATGCACAAACCACTAAGTCTGATGCAACAGAGAATCTTCTGCACAGAGGTGTGGGACTGGAATTCTTAATGGAGCCTCAAAAGTGATTCCAGTTTGGCCAAGCAGCAAGCTTTCTTACCAGAGTCCCTTCACGTTCCACAAGTAAGCAATCTGTAAGGTCTTTCCTACTGAAGGTAGAGCACTAACAGAGTTCCTCAGCCATCTGCCTATTCCTCTAAAGTTAAAAATCAGTGTAAACTCATAGACTAACATAAGGTATGTCTGACACTACAAATGCAGTTTAACTTGTCAGCATAATTTCCAGAGCATTGTAGAGATCTTTAGCGTAAATAGCAGAGATCTCCAGTATAAATGAGGGGAAGGTGGAACTTGAGGTAGCTGAGCCAAGCTTGGGATGAGTCAGGATTCAACACCCAATAACAGAAAATGGAGACATTTCCTCTTCCACCTCATCCTCGGTTGTGCTTTTAAAAATCTCAGAATGGTGGGATCAAGGGGGTCACATTTCTGGCGGGATTCCCAGCTCTGATTCAACTACAGCACTGTCCACGACAGAGATTTTTCGCAGAGCAAAATATACTTGAAATAATTTACACTGTAATTAGAACCCCTGCCTGCAATATTAATTGAAAAAAAATCATCTCTAATAAACAGAATCTATTAAAACCTCACTGCTGTGCTGAGGTGTTTATTATGCTGTATTTACAAGTTTCTGCTCAACCTTTGGAAGGTTTAACAGGAATGAAAATACATGATACAAAAACTAAATCTATATCTACTTGTGCCCTTCCTTACCGTACACAACCACAGTAAAATGCAACTAACCTCAGCAATCAAACCTAAATTAACATCTTGTAACAGAGATTGAAAAAACAAGGAACATTCACATACACAGGAAGGATGACACATTTTTAGAGGCTTCTGTTTGAAAGCAACAGGACGTGCCACTCATTAGCATTTTCTATTTTAAATTAGGAGGTAGATAATTCAATGGCATGAGTCAAAATAAGTGTGTCCTTTGCAACATTTACACCTCTTGCTCAACATGCAGATGTGAGCATACCTGCTTACTGATATAATACAGTGTGAGACCTCGGATGTGAAAAGAGGCAAGGCCAGTACTCATAAGTGCTTTAATAACCCAGTAATGTCAAGTGATGTGGTCAGCTACTGCTCAGCCAGCAAACAGGATGCTGAGTAAGCACAACAGCATGGTAATGGCTCTGGCCAGAGAGCCACTGGGCTACTAAATTCTGAACAAGCTGCAAATGGACAGGACAGTGCCAGCAAAGCCCTACAGAGAGCAACAGGTTCAGCCTAATACATTTTTCTGCTTTTAGCAGTGCTGGTTGTTCCTTCAAGGTCACCTCAGCCTCAAGCAGCCGTTAATGGAAGCAGCTGTCTCAGAAAGCTCTTCCACATCTCCTAATCCTTCTCTTGTGACTGGGAAGAGGCATATGGGATGGCTACTCCACACTTAAATAGATCTCCACTTCTGGAGCAGTGCAGTGAGTGAGCAGTACCCTAGATGTCTCTGCAGACCCTGCCCTTCAACTGAATGCAAGCTGAAGAATCTGAAGAGATGTTCCTGAGCTCCTTTTCCACAAGAAGCTCTTGTGCTTTCTCCTTTTCTCCAAAGCCTTGTCTAAGCCCTGCAGCTGTACACAAGGAAAAGACCGCTTTATGGACTTGAAGAAGGGCAGGATGGAAACTTGCCCATGCCAAAAGAATTACTGTGAACTGGAAGAGCTTATATTTTAGACTTATGAAACAGAATATGAGATGCAATGAGAGCACACAAAGTAGGTCTGGTCTACTGCAATCTATGCAGAAACAAGACACAAACCAACTGCCCTTCCAGTCTCCGTGTGTGTGATGAGATACAGAAATATAAAAGCAGAAGTCCCAGTCATCACCTACCGTTTTAAAAAATACTTTGGTTCCTGTTTAAAATTATGCTAGTACAAGTTTATTATTGTTTATGCCAGCTGCTGGTAAGTTATCCATTTTGAACTTGTAATTATTTGGAAAACTCAGAGAATATTAGCAGTGAAAAGGACGGCGTTGCTTTGAGGTTATTTGTACTATTTCCTCAAAGGAACATAGCCCACGAAGACTATTTATTTTGCATAAACCTTGTGGGGATTTTTTCTAACAAATCACGTACAGAAATATTTCCCTGTGTCTGCTGAACACAGTGATAGCAAATACATGTAGGCAGAGCATGTAATTTAGAGAGTATTTTTGTTTTATTTATAACATGGAAGCAAACAGGACACTCTGTTTGCAGTTGCCATGGAAATTGCTGGCATTAGCTCACTTCTTACCAAAAAGGAAGCAAAGAGCTTTTCACTTTCTGCTATTTAGCCTCTTTTAATATTAAAATCTTATCTAGTGCAGTAGTACAAATCTCTTCTCTTTGGCAGGTCAAGGGCATTCTAGAGCTATCATCACTAAGAAGAAATCAGCTATTTTGAGTACTGTACATACGCTTTGTGAACATGATATTTCTTGAAACAGATTGAGCTCGTCTGCTTAGAAACATTTCTTTTTTTGCCTTTTTAATGTTTAGGAGAACTCTTTGGGTTGTGGAAGCAATAAAAAATGGCAAAAGATGGCCCAAGGAAGTTAATGGAAAGCACCTCCACACAATTTTTTTCTAACTTCTCCCTAGCATGTTTTTGCTCTCTGATGTAATCCCAAGAGATGGAGAGCCTCACCAATGACAAACATCTGTATTACACTGACCGCCCTCTCCACTCAAGTTCAAACAACAAAAGCAAAACAAAATCTCTCCTCCTTTGCAGAATTACAACCTTAGAGAGGGATAAGTGGCTCCATGAAGCCCTGTGTTAGTTCATTTTTACCTTTGCAGCTAATGACAAGAAATTCACAGTCAAGTTAGGTTAACAACACAAACCTCCTCTTGGATGTTACAGCAAAATTCCTTTTCAGTGAAGACTAATTCCACCTGCATCTGTACAGCCACAAAGTAGCAATGCTGAAGGCTGGGTGTCCTCTGGAGACAGTGAGGAGAGGAGCATTACACATTGTCTCAGTCACTGGTATTTTAGAGTTAACAAAGATTAAAAAGCTTGGACGATCCACTTTTGCCTTTCAGTCTGACCACTATTTGAAAAAAAAAAATAGTAATCAAAACTAAAACAAAACCAGAAAACAAAACAAACAAACAAACAAAACCCATCCCACATATTTATTTAAAATAGAACATGTCTTCAAGGAAAAAACTTGAAAGTTTCTGGTGACAGAAAATCCACCAGCCCCTTGGCAGACTGGAAGAAGGGTTAATCACTCCATTTGGGGAAGATGGGGAGAGAGGCTCATTTAGCCTGTCTGGAGCAGAAAGAAAATAGGTCAGCCTGGGGGAGGTCAGGAGGATAATTTTTCATGAAAGCATGCAGTTCCTCCTCTTCCTCAACACATCCCAAATATCAAGGATGTAAAAATGTATAGTTCTAAAAAAAAAAACCAAGCAAGAACTTCTACAGCTTCCTTAGCAAAGCATAGTCTCCTTTTTCCAACCAATCATACGAACTGAAAATATTTTTAAATACAGAAGAAAAAGGAACATCTAAATGCTAAGAAGTAAAGAAGTCCTTCAACGAGTTTGGGTTTTTTAGATTGTGCACAATATCACATTTCAACCATCCCCTGCTACTCATTTTTCAATTGGTACTTTGTAGTTTCCTGCAGCCTTACAGTGTTTGTAGCACTACACCATGGTGCATGGCATATGCTGATTCCTGCTCTGCTCACATCTGCTAAAGCAGGCTGTGTGCAAGCTTTGCTTGGTCGTGCAGGGCACAGAACTGCTGCACTTAGCCACAGAGCACCTCCTGCTCCCAGGCCCACCAGCAGCAGTCTCCTGCATCCAAGCTTGTGAAACACAGGAGCTATCAGTCAGCAGATCAAGGCAGCCAGGACCTTACAGACATAGCTGATATCAATTCAAGTTTTTACTGCTAGGTAAGGAAATTAAAGATATGGGAAAAAATAGGCTGGACTCATGCCGTTCTGTTTAGATGTGAGCTACAAATAATCTGTCAGTAATGCAGGTAATGTCAGGTCAGGTGCCAAGTGCCCTTCCTATTGTCATTACATGGGGCAGTCAGCACCTACTCTTGCTTTCATCTCACATCTCAAAGCACACACACGCATGTGAGTGTGGATAAAATAATGCAGTTCATCTTTAACAGGGAACTCTTCAAGTCGATCTATTGCTTAACTGGCAAATAACACAGCACTTTGGACAGAGGTGAAATGTGGAGATCATCTCTCTATTACAAGAGCCTGGCAGGAGCATTCAGCACCAGCTGGAAATTGTACAGGGTCTTATCAGGCCAGGCTGTCAGGAAGGAGTCGCAATAATCTAATCTTGATGTGAGAAATGCACAGATAACCAATTCAAGGTCAGGACAGCTACAGACCATAGATATTTGTTAAAAGATAAGAAAGCCCCTGAAATAACTTTCAGGACCTTGATTTGCTGAGGTAGGCAAAAAAAAAAAAAAAAATATTAAATCTGCTTTCTGGTGAGGAAAGGAGCAGGTAGCAGTGATGGACAAAGAGCATTTCACCTCAGACAGAGCTGCCTTTCAGCACTGTTTCAGTCGGTGATCCATCTGCATCATTTGTAAGGAACAGTAATAGGCTGCCAATATTTTAATAAGAAGCTGCCACAGAATTCCCTCTCAGCTGTGATAAATCTGCAGGCTCCAGGGAAGGGTTGTTTGTGGAAGGAAGGGGCAAGAAATTAGAAACCTATCCATTTTTCTTCCCTTTCCCACTGAAATGTGTGCTTCAGCAGAGCAGACCTAGCGAAGGAGATGCTGCTACCTTGAGGGACAGCCACAGCACTCCACACACTGTGTGCTGAAAAGCCATGAGCTTCCTCCAGAAGCTATTTAGACTCATTAGTACACACTGTGCCTGTGCTAATGAGTCCTCTCTCTCAGCAGGGTTCACCCTAGTTATAGGGTTTTTGAACAGGAGAGAGCTGATATCTCTCTGGATCAGAGAGGGATAGAGTTAATATACAACCCTGCACCCAGCCGTGCTGCCAACCTCTCAAAAGACCAAACCAGAAAATTATAGGGCCAGGGGCTGGGGAGGCCAAGGTTGTACAGGCAGTTAGAAGGAAAGGTAAGCAAGACACTAATCAGAGAGGCAAAGTTCACATTCCACAACACTGATCATTTGCCAGCACGCCCTGCACTACCACTGCTCATCTGGTTTTGTTCCTCTATAGGAATTCCATGTCCCAGCCTTCACAAACACATACAAAAAACAGTCTTTTCTCTGAATTCACAGTATAGTTGTGCCTCAGATACTTAGGGCTGTGGTAGGGATCCCAGTAGCCTGCCATCCTAGATTCAATCCTAGATTCAAAGTGTGATTTTCTTTTTATTTGTTAAGCCCATGCCCATGTAAAAAGCAAGATCCTTGGCATACTAATTGCTTTTGAATAACCAGTTTGTACAGTCAGCAAGACTTCTTTGGGTAGAGTTCAAAGACACAATAAGCTATGCTGAGGAAGACCTGGGCAGAGTGGAGAAACTCAAAGGACCTACCCAAACCCAGATATCTGGAATAGAATATAAAAGCAATTCTTGGCAGCTGGCTAAATGAAGAGAGAGAAGACAGGCCTCAAATAGACAATTAGACAGTACTTTGCTACTGCTGCTGACTGCTCCTTCTTTGTCCCTGTTTGCAATGTATTACCACTATCTGCTATTATTATTGAACTTCTGCAGTCAGATGTATGTTAATATTTTATTTCTGAGGGACAATCAACTGTTATAACAACAGTGCACGATCCTACAAACTACACTGCTGATCATACCAACTGTCACACAGCAGTTAGCTAATGGCTTCTTTTTTTTCTTTCTTTTCCCTTTTTTAAAGGAATAATTGTTGGCCTTTCAAGCTCTTCTTCTCAAATATTCAGTAAAAATGCAGGTAAATGGCACAAGTTAATGGTTTATTGAGGGGTTTTTTTTTGTTAACATGATCCAAGATCTTCTTTTTAACCATGTCATCTCTATTTTGCCTGTCTTTTAGTTGTTAATATAATACAAGGGGTAAAGTAATCCCAGTTCCTTGATTTCTTTTCCTTTGGTCAAAAAAAATTTATAGAGGATGGGTTTTTTTTCTAGCAATAGTAATGAAACACATTTGTTGGCTTCACACCAGGGATTGTAAACAGGTATCTATCCTTGTTTAATTTTGCAGTAGATAAGGTCTTCTATACTTGCTAACTGCTGAAGTATTCTGAAGTAGATTTATTTCAATCTCTAGTCCTTTATGGCTTGGTAAATACCAATAGAAAACTATGCTGAACTCCTACAAGATAATCAGACCTCTGGAAGAAGCAAGAAGAGCCACTGAATATATATTCCTAAGGGAAAAATGAAACAACTATCTAGAGAGAACTGAAAGTGTATTCATTTCATCCCTTCTTTTCAACCCCCTTTGACAGGGTGGTTGCCCCCTTCCCAGTCCCCTGGGGATTCACAGTTGATAGAGAATACCTTTCTTTAGCAAATGGTAGAAAAAACAAATTAGGCATATTTACATGCTGCTGCTACCAAGTGGAAGAAGGGGAACTGGCAGAATGAAAGAACAGCAGCACATTCCCCTCAGTGCCACCTCTTTTTTATGTGAAAACACAGAGAAAAGGCTGATAGAAAAGACCCAGCACCATTTGACCCAAGGGCTACAGCCAGCATTGGGCAGGCATCACTTTTTCTGATTCTTATGCTACTGCTGCACTTCTGCAAGTACTTCTAGCAAAGGTAATGATGGTTTATTAGGTTTCCAGAAAGTCCCTTTCCATTCTGTGGTCAGCTCTGTTCTTTAAATTCCACTTTTTTCCATTATTTCCCCCCTTCCATTTAGTTTGTAATTGCCATTTTCCCCCTCCAAAGCTCCTGCCACTCAACCATCATATTGGTGATTTGGACTGAGCTAGTGCGGAGTAAGCTTTAATGACAGACCAGGGCCCCTGCTTTGTCAGGCAGCCTGCAGACAGGAGAATAAAGAGTCCTTTGCCACAGAGGACTTGCAGTCCCAGCCTCTCCAGTCTATAATGCTTTGACTTCTGCTTCTAAAAACCTCATTTAGCAGCATGCAGCCAAGGTATCACTAAGGGCTCTGTATAGGCTTCCACACACACTCCTCGAGAGACCTGCATTGTGGGGATACTTCCAAACCAATAACCACGTGGCCTCAAAGTCACTTCATTCAGTAGCTTGCTTCATTCCCTGTTCTCTGTTGGGGCGTTCAGCCCCCTGAGGCTCATTGCTGGAGGCCGGCTTCTCCGGTGAAACAACCTTCTCTCTGAAGTCTCTCAGAGCTACCTTTGCTCTGCCTGCCCTTCTTTAATAACAACCTCCTTGTTCTCCTCAGCACCGCGTCCCGCTCGGGCAGCCCGTGCCTCAGGCTCACTTCCTGCTGGCACACTGGCCAAATCCACCACCATTAAACAAATCCTGGCTCCCCTGAACTGCCAGCTCTTTGGAGGACAGATAGCACAATTCAGGGCTTTATCCTCCTCCAATCAAGAGCTGGATGCATGAGACTTTTGTGCATGGAGCTAAGCTTACGTGCTATGGTCCTACAAAGTAAATGCTGCTATTAGCAGCATGCTGGAAGAGAAGAAACTGTCGTGTCCCTCCACACATCCCGAAACTGGCTGCAAGGAATCAGCAATGAAGGTGCCCTGCATTTTATCACATGCACGGGCAGAACGACCTAAACACCCGGATAAGAAATGATGGAAAGTCTCTTTCCAACAACATAATGATCTGCTCTTGGATATCATTGTATCAACAGGAAGCTTATCAGTCCTGAGATACGACAGAAGAGATGGCGACCAAAGATGATAGGGCTTAATGACTTCTGAGGCTGAGAGCCCACGAAGAAGACTCCAGGAGCTGTGTATCATTTTTCAATCACTAATGTTAAACCACAGTGGCCACAAAGATAAATGCCCACACAGGATTCAAATTAAATAGGGTCAGGAAGGGCACCATGAATACAGAGGAAGAATCAATAAGCTTTGCTATCAACAGAGCTAGGACAAGACTAGGGGTCTTTTATGAAAATGATTGCTTCAAAATGAAAAGAAGGTAGATTTTAGTTTCTGTTAGCTTTCAAGAGTTTTCTGATGAGACATTGGAAAAACTAAATCTCCCTTTCACATCATTATCTCCTTCTGAATAAACTGGGTTTTTTTCCATTGTCCTTCCATTGGTCCTCATCATAACAAGGCAGGCAGATGGTGAAAACTTTCAAACACAACAGTATTTTTGAAGGAAATTTTCAGCATTCTCAGTTTCACCACTCCCTGTCCACAGAATCAGTCATGGTTCTTGTAGAATATAATCCAAAGGAGGCTATTAATTTGTGAAAGGCTATAATTACCAGTAACTGCCAGCTATACTGACAGCACACTTTTGGGAAGGGACAGATCACCCAACATTATAAAGCTGGGAGAGGAAGCACAGAGGAAAAGGAGAATTAACTAGAAAGATAAGGCCAAAGTGGAAAAACACAGTTCCATTCAGAACTACTGCTGGGAATTCAAAGACTTCACGGTTTTTATTCAGAGTATGAATGAAAATTTGAAATCTCAGTTTCCTATATTTTAACCATTTTTTCTGAAACAGATTTTTCCTTTTTTTTTTTTTCCTCCAAATTAGCAGCAGAATTTCATAG